>VZRO01006867.1:820062-845608 GCA_013397915.1 Daphoenositta chrysoptera | reverse complement strand
CAGCCCGGGACAGCCACGCTTCAGTCGGAGCCGCTGCTGTTACCGGGGCCAGGCAGCAGCCCGGGACAGCCACGCTTCAGTCGGAGCCGCTGCTGTTACCGGGGCCAGGCAGCAGCCCGGGACAGCAGAGCGGGGTGCTTCGAACTCCCAACCGACTTCGAGGAGTTTGCTTTTGGAGGGAGCGTTTTAAGCTGGGATGGGGGTTTCCAAGGAGAAATAATGTAGGACATCACTGTTCCCTCCGTAGACGGGCGCTGTAACGTGGTTGTGTGTTTTGTACCCCCGATGCTGCGAGTCTGTCGGTTCCAAGGGGTGATGGCCGGTATCTGTCACTGCTGAGACTTTTGGGGCAACAGTTGCAATCTCCAAGTCCTAGAAAATAACACTGTTTTATGGTGTGCAGGAAGAAGTTGCAGTCTTTCTAAGAAAAGCCAGAGGAGATCTTTGTCTAGAGTTGTTTGGGTTTTTTTGGGTTTTTTTTTGGGTTGGGGTTTTTTGGGGTGGGCGGGAAGGGGATGTTTTAAAGGATATATGTCTGGTGAACTCTTCCAGAGATGCTACAAAAGAGGAACGTCCCTTTAGTTTCCTTCCTTATAGTTAAAAGTGGAATCCAGTAGCCATCTGTTGCTAGAGACAGTCAAAAGAGGATGTTGAGGCTCATGCTCTGAACAACCAACGCATGTGAAGGACAGCTCTGCTGTAGCAAAAAGGTCTAAAATTCAGCTGCTACTTGGAAAAAATTGTTGTGCGAGGATTCATCCGCTGATGCTTGGATACATGGAAAGTAAGGGAATTTTCCCTTTTCAGATGCTTGCTTATGCAGTTTCCCACCGCTTCATACCTTGGATTTATTAATTCCAGGCTGGTGATTGTTGCTGGGTAGGCATTCTGGTGACTGTAGGACAAGACAAGGTATTCAGAGAGCTTTTAACGTAATAATAAAGGCTCATGGCTCGCAGCTTTATGATCCAGGTGGATAAGCGGAGGTGCGGTCAGAAGTTCTTCAAAAATTAATGGAAGCGGCTTTTCTTGTTGTACATTAATGCTGAGCTCTAGAGTGAGGAATGTGCTGTTTGCACGGTGCTTTTGTCTCTGCGAGTGTTTTGGGGCGGTTGTTGTTTGGCAGGGGGTGTGCAGAAGGTGTGTGCGGGAAGGGGACGGGCAGAACAGGCGTTTAGGAAGGGATGTGTCCAGCGGGATTCTGCCAAGGCTGTGGGGCTGTGCTGCTCGATATGGTGCCACAAAGACCACGATATCAACAGCTGGAGAGTGGCAGCAGCTTGGGAAACAGTTGCAGTGTGCAGAGCTTCTGGAAGGCAGAGTGATCAGCATGTCTAACTCAATTAGCTGTGTCTGAATCACTCCGTTTGATGGGTTCCCACAGGTTTTTTGTTCTTCGTGCTTGTCAAAAACAAGGGCAAGGACTGTGAGTTCTGACCTGCAAAGTTGTGTGTATTGATGGTATTGACGCTTGCTGGGATTTCAGTCCAAGTTCCTGTTTGGAGGATGCAAATATTTGGCATTTTTTGATAGCACCCTTCAGCTGATAATTACAGCGTTATTAGTGCTGCTCTTGCCGTTCTGCCGCGCACAAAGAGCCTTTATCCGCAGCCTGCTGCTGCAGCGCTATTGTGTGATGGGAAGGCAGCTTCTGCGAGGTTTTCCCCTAAAATAATGCTCCAGATAATGCAACTGCCTGTTTGCTGGCTTAGCACGGAGTGCTCTGAAGAGCGGTGCTGTGAAAAGAAGCACTTAATCATTTGCTGCGTTGGTAGGAGCAGCTGGCTGCTCCCTGCACATCGTGCGAGCGGCTGTGTCTCTGAAGCGGATTTCCAACTCAGTGGAAAGTTTGCTTCAGCAGAAACTCTCACAACTGTGCTCTGCTGTGCGTGCCTTGCTGCCTTTCTCTGCCCCTCGGCTCCCAAACCATGTAAAAGACAGCAAGCTCTGCTCTGAAATTTAATTAGTATGTTATAATGTAATAAATGTACTCTAATGTAAGAAATGTAGTTAGCCCATTTATCATCTGATGCACATTCTGGGTGTTGCTCTTACAGAAATATTAGTGGGAGAACTGCCATTTTGTAATGCCCTTTTTGATGCACAAAATTATCTCCCAGTTTTCAGTAACAGCAAATGTCTGCCTTCCTCATTTAAATGATCATGCAAATGTATGTACATTTGGGTTGTTTTTAAACAAAGGTGTCAAGCTTGTTGTTTCCAAGGGTGTATTACCTAACTCTGTTAGTACATGATTTTAACAGGAGAAAGTTACCTTTTTATAAATATCAGAGAGAAATAGGTGTCAGGAGGATCATTCATGTAGCTACACTTACTGCTGTATTACCACCTCAAATAAATTGTTTCAGACTCATTAATTTGCACTTCAGTGAAAGTATAATTTTCAAGGTAATTTAGTAATAGAGATGGATTTGGGAATCAGCTTCTGGAGTCATTTGTGAGGAAAACCCCTTTCCTGTCTTTTAAACTCTCAAAAAAATTCCAGAAATCACACATCCAATCTGCTACGTGAAACCAGCACGTGGAGTGGGAACTTATGATCCTGACTCGGGGGATGTCGGATCACTTTTGTATTAGAATAAATGTTGGTGATGGCATTTTTAATGGGATATAATAAAAATACCCAGTAGTTTTAATACCCTCATAAAATTTCAGGGTGTTTCCTACTGTCGTGTGCAGCCTATTTATGTTTGTGCTGAAGGGGAATGCTGATGTTTCACTGTGGTTGCAGAGGAGCACTGGACATGGGAATTTAATGGTGCTCAGCCTGGTGTCCCTGGCCTTGGGGTGGGCAGTGCTGGCAGCTGTAGCCTGGGCTGAGCTGGGATTGCACTTTTGGGGCACCTGGGACAGCCCACAGCCCCTGCCCTGGGGACATCCCAGCTTGAGAAAGGGGAAAAGGGGAGGGTTGCAATGGACAGACAGCCCTGGTCTCTGTACCACGGTATTTTTTGGGTTGTGGGGAACTGGTTAAGAGAGGAAACAAGCTGTGTAACTCTGTCCTGTACAAGGCTCAACAGAAGGGACACTAGGAAGAGTTGTGCAGGTCCTTCCTTAAAAAACCGAATTTTGTTCTATTAAGGCTGTAGGAGGAGAATGCAGGGGAAGGGGAGCAGGGTCGTAGGAGAGAGCAGGGTTTGGAGGCTGACAAGGAGGAATGGGGGAGAACATAAAGAGTTGGGCTGTGCTGGGTAGGCTGGAAGTGAGAGGAAGCTGGGGAAAATGATGATCAGGGAGGACAGAGAATGGCCAGCAGTGAAATGGGAGATCAGTCAAAGCAGCAGAAGAGAAGACTGATGTATCCTGGGTTTGTGGAAGGACTTATTCCGGCCTTTGCTCACCAGTATTTTTTTTTAGTTTCTCAAGGGCTTGGATCTGCATTGGCTCACTGAAACACATGCTTTTCAAAGTAATCAGTAATGTCCACTTCAGATTTGGCTGGAAAAGAAACACTGGAGATCAAATGTTCCCCGCTGTGTTGTGTGCTAGGTCCTGTGTTCAGGGAGGGAACGGCCACGAGCAGCTGCACACACAGAGCTGCCATTCCCCTCCAGGCTGAGCGGGATCCTAACTCATTCCAGCTCCTCAGAGCCTTTTCTGTTCTGCAGCAATACACTTGGCCATTCCCACTCAAACCTCACAGATTTTGCTGAGATTAGATGCCCAAATACTTTGAGGCAGGTGTCTAAAATAAATTTTTTCAAGTGCTAATCAAGAACCACATCCTTTTCCATGCAATGGGGCAAAATGAGGCAGTTTTAACTCACTGTGCTCGTGTCACATGTGAAGGCTGCAGCTGTGGTTTGGAGACAATCCTTGGGGTCTGGCTCCTGACCTTTAAGTTAGCAGACTGTTTTTCATACAAAACCCCTCTCCTTCAAGGCAGAAGAGATGTTCCTTCATTTAGAACAGTTGGTAAAACAAACACACTCCACAGGTCCCTACCAACCAAAGCTCAGGGGCTTTGCTGTCATGCCAATATTCTGTAGGGCTTTAACCTTAGCGTTATTTCCAGTTACCAGCTGGAAAGGACATCTGCTAATGTGTATTTATATGTGTATATATATATATATATTTCTGCATAGATTGTTTTTTGAGATACTTAGTGAGGATTAGTTTCATGGTGAAAGAAGGGTTTTTAAAAGCAGAGCTTAAGCAGAAGTTCGTCAGATCCAGATTTCCAGTAAGACAGTAGGGAGAAATGAAGGAGTTATAAATAGAAGCTCTACTGGTTACAGTAAGAGTTTTGTGCATCTCTCCAGTGCGTAGTGACCTGAAGTGCAGCTCTTATATTTCTGATTTCACTCCCATCTTCTCAGAGCATTTTGTGTGTGACAGGAGAGGAGGCTGAGCACTTTATGTCTGTGTTAGAGTTTTTCAGATGAGCAATAGCATTCCTGGAGTTTTTCCAAGTAATAGGTTTTCTGAAGGGTAGCCAGCATATGGGGGAGGGGGGGGGTTTACCATCACCAGCCTCGAATGAAATGCACTTGTCCCTGGGATAGAGAAAATAGAAATTATATTCCATCTTTCCTCTCTGTGAGAAGGCTGGCTGGCAGATCAGATGTGGGCACAGTCCTGTACAACTTATAAAAGGAGAATTTCAGTGGACTTGGAAACAACCAGTGAAATCACCCTCTTGCCCAAAACCAGGGTGACTGAGCTGGAGTGAGGCTCTTCTGCCTGGTGTCTTTCCTCCCGTTAGACTGGGTTAACATCTTGGACTGGTTCTCCTGCTAAACAAACCATTATTTTTCTTTCTCTCTCTGCTTTTACCCAACCTCCAGCCTCCAGTGATGATTCCTTTCTTAAAAATAAATTTCACATGTGTGACTGACCAGGAGTTGCTTTAGAGCACCCAATGTTGTTGACAGTGCCAGAACAAAATATGGACTGTGGTCATTGTGTTCCCCGGGCAGAAGTGCTTGAACTGCTATAAAACACTGACAGTGCCTTCTTACGTGCTCAGGAATTACATGGCTGTAAGGAATTTTTGCCTCTTTCCAGGCAAAGCAGGATTCAAGGCTCTGTATGTGTGTGTGTTCATTTTCAGTTTTATGGTGTTTCCTTCAAAGAGAGCAGCTGAAATCAAGAGTGCGGGAGGAAAGGGGGTCGACATCCACGTGACTGATATTTGTAATTTCTAAAGAAGATGCTGTGTTTTTTTCAATTTCTTGTTTCCCCAGAGATAAATGACAGCGAGGGCCACCCAAGCAGCAGCCACCAAACCTTGAAAGGCACCTCGAAATGGGCCACGTCCCTGGAGAGCCTCCTCGAAGACCCGGAGGGAGTGAAACGGTTTAGGGTCGCTATATTAAATATGGATATTTCTGTAAAACAAAGCCAGGTTTTGAAGCAGAATGAGCCTCAGCACGAGGGGTGCAGCTGTGCCAGTGCTGCAAACAGGGGCACACACCCCTGGAGATGTGTGCCCCGGGCAGAGCTGGGGCTGTGCCCCTCCCGAGCTGCTGAGGTAGCACCTTGTGCCCCCTGCCACTGCTCCAAAGGCACCTGCAAGATTTTGGCTGCATCTTCCTCACGGGATCTATCTGCTCTTGCAAGGATTTACAAGTTCCTGTTGGATAAACTGCAGCCCCTGAGCCACTGGTCCTTCCTGCCGAGTGTGATTTATCCCTGGGATCCCGAGCTCTCAATTCTCGCTCGTTGTCCTTAAGCAATGAGTTACCAGGAGCAATCTGATGACTCTGTGGCTCTTGCTCTGTGTTTAGCAGCTCTACTGAAAATATTCCCTTTCAGTTTACTACAAAGTGTGGGCTGGTGCAGCTCAAAATGGCTTGAAGTTTAATTAGGTGAGGGTGGTGAGTTGGTGTTTCGA
Organism: Daphoenositta chrysoptera; assembly: GCA_013397915.1. Taxonomy (NCBI): domain Eukaryota; kingdom Metazoa; phylum Chordata; class Aves; order Passeriformes; genus Daphoenositta; species Daphoenositta chrysoptera. The sequence goes on along the minus strand of VZRO01006867.1, from coordinate 839,751 downwards.
GGCCTTCTTGCCATTTAGGATGTAAGAATGGGAACTGCCTACTTGAAAGTGCTTCTGCCATGCCATACTGATAAAATGCACTGGGATAAAATGGTTTCTTGCCAGACTGGTTTGAAAAATGGGGTAAACAAGAATTGCAAAAGACTGATTCTGAATTCTTAAAGAAGAAAAAAAGTGATCTTGGTGCTATTTAATTCCTGGCATTACTTAGTCTCTATTTTCTAACACTTGAAAGAGAAATCTGATGATCTCAGAGCTATAAAAGTTTCAGTCATTATATTTCATAAATTAATTTAATGTACATTTTTCCCCTTTTAAAGCATGCCTCACTTTTGGAGGAATGTGCTGTGTTTAAACAGCATAGAGAACACAGCTACATCTTCTGCTTCAGTTTGCTTAAGTGGATTTATTGCCACTGATGATCATGTTTAGAAACACTTCCATTTGTAGAGATTTTACTCATTACAAAAGTCAGAAAGGTACTACATGAGAATCCCAAGTGATCTGTGACTCTCATTAAAATAGTTCATTTTACTCACCTGGTAATGAATTCATATATTTTTGGATTTCCCTTTGAGCGGTGGCTGTAAAAGTGCTTGAGTTATTTAAGGGAGACTGAGGAGATCATTCCTGTTAGTTACTGATATGGTCTGAGATTAGATGCAGCCCCATCACCCTCCTGGAATGTGCTTTCAAAGTGCACAACATCAGAGTGTTCAATATCAGTTGTGCAGATGCACAAATGCAGTGGTTCTGTTGCACTGGGTTGGGTAAACTCGTGGTAAAGTTACTTGCAGGCAGCTCCTAGTTCTAATATCTGTAGTAGGAAGAGGGAAAACCAGCTGAGAAACTGGATCCTAACATTTGTGTGTTTGTTTTTCTCTTTCCTAGGAATTTTTAAAGAAAGAATTTAGTGAAGAAAACGTTTTGTTCTGGTTAGCATGTGAAGAATTTAAGAAAACACAGGGAAAAAAGCAGGTATGTTTCCTAAATAAATTCTACTTGTCAACAAAGTTTACTTAGCAGAGCTGGAGCTAAAACATCTCTGTTGCATAACGTGCTTTTTGTGAATGCAAATAAATATATTTGAAGAAATTGCACTAAAATCATCCTGGTGGAATTGTTTGGAAACAAAGCCAGTTCTATTTCAAATCAAAACAAAGTGCTGAAATTGTCAAGTTGCCCATGTTTTGAAAATGGAACTTTTTGTAGTTCCTAGGGAGCAGCAGAAGTTTTATTAATTCAGTGATGTTGCATCATCTTGTTTACAAATATAAAAATATTTCATTCAGAACTCTTTTAGAGCATAGCAGCTATTACATGGAAATTTACACCACTGTGATATCTTAGTGGAACATAAAAATAGCAAATGGCACAAATAAAAATATTTTACAGCACCACAAGGAAACATTTTGCCTTATCAAATGAGAAGTTACAAAACAAAAGGGGTCTGTTTAAACTTTTTTGCTTAAATATTTCTCCAAATTGATGTATACCTGCAGAGCCACTTCATTTTGATGACAGCTCTGTCTTTCTAGTAGGAAATATTCTATTGGGAAATTTTTCAATCAGCCACCTCCTGTAATTTCTTTCTTTTTTTTTTTCCTCACTGCTTGGATCTTGGTTTACATTTAGATCTACCAGGAACACAGGATCCACTTTTCACGTTTAGACTTTGAAGCCCATAGAGTCAGGCCTAAACTATGGACTGTGTTCAGTCTGCTTGTTTCTGAAAAGGATTTTGTGTCTGGTTTTTTGTTTGTTTCGTTGTTTTCTTGAGAAATTTTAGATTTATCTGCTCTTTAAGAGAAAGATTCTGTGAGCATGAAATTAAGTAGTTTCAAAACTCCAAGGGAGCATCACTGTCCTTGAGAGTCAGACTCTTAAAGCTTTTTTTTTATTTTGAAATCCCCCTTTTATGTTTTTTACTTGACTGCACCTCTTGTTGCCATGACACATTTTAGTACCACGAGAGGTGAGAGTGGGAAAATGCCCCTTAAACCTCTTCCAAGTGGGATTATATGTGCTTGGAGGAACATCAGAAATGCCAAGGAATAGGAGTCTCCAGGAGGGAGAGCTGGGCTAGGAGAGGTGTTTTGAAAGGCAGGTAAATAAGAGGGCTGTGTCCACACTGCAGGATTCCTCTCAGCCAAATATTGTCAGCTGAAACAGTTTCCCAGCAGATTTTCAACAACAACAACAAAAAAAATTTCCCTCTTTTTCCAAACAATGTATTTTGGGGAGGGGAGTCTATTTTCTGTAAATATCCTGTGTTTTGCACTGAAAAAAACCATTCTCCTCAAAGCAATTTGCTGAGTTTACTTGTATTTTCTTGGTATTGATAAATGCATAAAAATACAACAATACTATTTTTTGCAAGAAGAGGGACATGTTCAATTTGACTGTGAACTTTGTAACATTTAGTAGTTTCAGCTTTGTGTATTCAGCTGCTTCCCTCCTTCATTAAGGTCCACAAATGCAGAAAGTCTTGAGGAAAGCACAACCAGTCAGTCGACTTTTCTGTCAAGTCCCACGCTTTCAGTGGGATAATAATCATATTTTCCCTTGCTAAATAATTTCCATATATTTCGCTGCTTTAGGATTGCTAATTTAGGATTCCAGTACAGAAAGTGGTGAAGTGATGTGCAGGGATAGGAGCCTGGTGAATCCTTCAATGAATTGCCAAATGAATGGACAGAGACTTAACTAGGTTCTATTTAGGTTAATTATTCAGTTCCAATCACTCCACAGTGAGTCTGGTGCTGCCCAAATTATTATAACTGGCTGAATAAATGTGCTTTAGAATGACACAGACTTACAGTAAGTTTTTGTAGCTACTGCTTATGGGTGGCTTTGTTTAGATAATTTACAAAGCTAGAAAAAGCACTAAAAATAGAAATCTTTCCAGTGTTTATGGTAGCGTGAAGCGTGGATTTTTCTTCTGAGTGACTCTTGCAGAAATCCCTTTGCATCTCTCTAGTGTCAGCACAGTATTCTACAAACAGTCTTTTACTTGTTTTGTAATTTGCTTCTCCTTAAAACTGGTTTCCCACACAGATTAGCTCATAGACACTGAGGCTCTTGGTCAGATGAAGCTGATATCAATTTAACCCAGATTGGAGCAAATCCAGAGGAGGCCACGGAGATGCTCCAAGGGCTGGAGCAGCTCTGCTCTGGGACAGGCTGGGAGAGCTGGGGGTGTTCAGCCTGGGGAAGAGGAGGCTCCAGGGAGAGCTTCCAGTGCCTGAAGGGGCTGCAGGAGAGCTGGAGAGGGACCTGGGACAAGGGATGGAGGGACAGGACACAGGGAATGGCTTCCACTGCCAGAAGGCAAGTTTAGATTAGATATAAAGAAGAAATCCTTTACTGTGAGGATGGTGACACACTGGAACAGGTTCCCAGAGAGGTGGTCAGTGTCCCATCCTTGGAGACGTTCAAAGCCAGGCTGGATGGGGCTCTGAGCAATCTGATCCAGTTGAAGATGTCCCCTGTCCCTGCAGGGGGTTGGAAGTAGCTGACATTTAAAGTAATTTCAAACCCAAACCATTGCATGATTCTCTGAATGGGATTTTTTCCCCCCTGTTTTTAAAGGATGAGCTAAACTTTTCAATGCTTGCTGTGAGAGTGCTGGCATGGGGCTCTACTCGGTCAGTTTAAACTTGCCCAAAGGTCACCACATGAGCAGTGGGTTAAGCATCCATTGTGCCAGGGATATTCATTGTTATCCTCTCTGTGCCAGCCTCGGGCAGTGTTTGGTTTTGCACAGGCTGCTGTTCCATTAGCGTGGATGATTCAGGGAGCAGGGGAGATTTTTGGCAGCTGCAGAGCGAGGCAGCAGCAGAGTGCATTGCTGGTTTTACATGGGCTGGGCTCAGCCCCTCTTCTTGCAGCAGGAAGGTGCAAACTTCTCCCCTCAGCTCAAGACACATCTCTGTTTAAAAACAACAACAAAAAACCCGAGATATTCCTTTACAATTGAAGTTAAATAGAAATTTAATATTTAGTGGAGATTGAGAAAGCAATTAGGTGAAGTCCACTCATAGCAGTGAGCTCTGCTGCCACCCATGTGGCCCTTGTGTTAGGGCATGTATTTAATTATTGAAATGGGAGTGGTGGGGATAAAGGAACAAAATTTAAATATTTTGTTGGGGTTAGTCATATGTTGTTGCATTTGTGACTCTTAATAAAATAAACAACATGTCAATCGTGCTGCTTCCCAGGGTTTAAATGTTTCTCCTCTTGAAGCTGAGCTTCAAAAATAAATTACAGATTGTAATAAACGCTTCCAACAACAAGGAATATTTTCAGCTATTGCTAAAACCCACCAAACTATCCATGTTGGAGTTTTGTAGTGAGTGATTCCAGAACTAAGTCCTGTGCATTCAGGACTTTCTTCTGTTGCTTGCCATGTGGAATGTGGCAAGGGTTTAGCAGGGCTGGGTAATGGTGCACAGCTGCTGGCTGCTGGGAGCCCGGTCTGATGAGCATCTGGGGCTCCCACTCACCTCGTTTGGGAACCACACACGCTTGGGAGCTGAGTTTGACCTTAGGAAAGGAAGTGGGAAAGGATCTCGTATCCACTTGAAACAGCCAGGGGGGTTGCAGCAGGCAGAACTTTGTACTCCAAATGGGAATCTGGCACGGACGTGAGCACGCAGATGGAACTGGGGGCTGCCAGAAATCCTTCAATAACCACCTGTGAACAAGATCCCAGTTCAGGAGCTGTTTCAGTTCCAGAGCAGAGTCCCCTCTGCTGAGGCTTCAGTTCCAGGCAGAGCAGAGCAGAGAATGCCACCGACTGAACAGGGACAATCTCTGCCTCCCCCACCTGAACCTGGCTCTGCCTGAGTGACACTTGGGGGGTGTATGAACACACTGGCAGCTTTGACTGTTCTTTCTTTTTAAAGCAAATTATAAGCTGTAGTTAATCAGCTGCTGTACCACTGAAGCACAGGCATGGCAGAACAGTTCTATTTGCAGCAGAACCTGTAACCTTCAGCTGTGCATTCCCATATTTCCCTATATATAAATAGCTATAAAGCCAGGTCCCCTGTGTCTCTCCAATGGCCTCCTCTCCCTACCACAGCTCTTTCACTTCCTTTGTTATTCTTCCTCACAAAATCCAAAGAGCCTCCCTGTTTCACCAGCCTCCCACACAGGCCTGTTGTTCCCCTCCATGCTCTTTAAACTTCCTCACAGCCACTTCCAGTTTTGTGTTTGCTCTCAAGCCTCCCTCTGCTCTTTCCCTGCAGTGCCCAGCTTGCTCCTGTGTCCTGGGGCAAGCAGCACCTTGTGCTGGGGCTGGTGAGGAGCTACATCTGCCCTGATCAGCCAGCAGCAAAGGACACCCTGGCAGTTCAAGCAGAGCAGATAACTTTTGAGCATATACTGCAGCTTTTCCCTTGGTGCATATGCTGCTTTTCCTCTCCCTTTCTTTTCTCTTGCTGGTTTTCCACGGACTCAGCAGGAGTGTAATTTTTTTTTCTCAGTTCTTTGCCCCTCTCTCAAGTATGGTTGAAATTGGACAGCAGGTTGGAAAGTAATTTAGGTGGGACTGGCAATGCAATTGCTCGTGCAATAATAGCTGAAGGTCCCTTCTCTGTGCCTGCATTAGGACATTAACTTTGCCACTTGTAGCAGTCACACCTCTATCCCTAGGAATAATTGCTCATTTAGAACAAATGGAGCTGACCCAGGAGCTGACCCAGTCCTCCCTGAGCTGTGAAACAAGTTGGAAATTGTTAAAAACAGTTAATTATGACCTAATGCACCTGACACGTAATGTTCTACCCACCAGATGAATAATGAGTTTTAAAAAGGAATACTAGAGAATGGTGTCCCCTTCAGCAGTGAGAGAGTCAACTCTTTAGGTCCCCTGAATGCTCAAACACATGCAGCTTTTCTTCCAATTATCCCCAAGTGTAAATGTACCTCAGCTGTAAAACATGGAAGTAATTCTGAGACTCCTTCTTGGGCAGGGTTTAAATTCTTCCCTCTTCAAGCCCTATTCCCATCAAAGGCACAGCCCTTTAGCTGGTGCTGCTCTGGAGCTGTGGCTGCTCGTTAGAGGTACCCAGGGCTCAGGATGGCTCAGAGCAGCTGCTGATGAGTTGTTTTCAGAATTCAGATTGTAGCAGGGGGCCTTGGATCTTGCCTGGATTGTGTCTCTTCTCCCTCTTATCCAACTGTCTGGTTAAGGGGGCCTTTCATCAAATTTCAGGGGATTGTGGCCCCTGACTGCTTTGAAGCTTAAAGGTGCTGGTGGGTTCAAATGTTATTGCTGATACTGGTTTGACAAGGGACGAGCTCAGAAATCAGGGCAAACACCTACAAACAGCTTTATGCAGGTCACACCCTTATTTATCAGCACTCAGAGGCTATTGAGAGGCTTATCTTTACCAATTAACCAAGCTGCTGGTGTTTTCTTTAATCATGGAGCTGGTGTTGTAGGTGAGCTGCTCCGGGTAATGGTTAAGACAAAATGTGTGGTGTGACAAGGTTGTCTGACAGTGGCATGGGTTATGCACTAACTTCACTTAGTTTTCCCTCGTAGGAAGTTCCCAGGTTTTTTCCCTCTGGGTTTCTTGCCCATACTGATGATCTGTTAGGAAAACAGTCTTAGCAAAAGTGAAGACAAGGTCTGGTTGATGATTCTGAGAAGTTTTACACTGGCTGCTGAGATTCAAACATCACAACTTGCTGAATACTGGTGGCTTTTGCTAATATCAGTGTAGGTTTTGGCCTGTGGAGGTGTTTCTCTTCCAGTACAAATGAATATGCACAAGTAGGCTAATTTATGTGTATGTTACTTTTGTTAAAATTCAGAATATATTTTGGGTTTAGGACATGAACCTCAAGAAGTGACCTAGAGAAGTCTCCAACAAAACAGTACCCAATCAGAGACTATTTCCACAGGAAATAATTCTTTAAATAAATGTCATTTTAAATAATTCTTTTAAATAAATGTCCTTTTGCAGATGCAGGAAAAAGCTAAAGAAATTTACATGACTTTCCTGTCCAGTAAAGCTTCCTCCCAAGTCAATGTTGAAGGGCAGTCCCGTTTGAGTGAGACCATCCTGGAGACACCTCACCCTCTCATGTTTCAGAAGCTCCAGGACCAGGTAAAGTTATTTACTTCAAAAACACAGTTTTGTCTGGTTTTAACGAGCTCTGCTTTCTAGCCATGGCATGGATTGAAGGGGTAGGCACAGAGCTGGGTTGATTCCATGTTGGGGATATTAATGCAGCTGCTCTGAGGTATTCCAGGTCCTTGGCCCCATCTCACGACAACCAAATAATTAAGAGACTCAATACAATCATCCTGATTCCAGCTCAGGACTTTCCTGGAAAACTGGATGGAGTTTTCTCCTGGGTTCCTGTGTGGGTGGCTTGAGAATCGCCCTGACTAACTCAGGGCCTTCGTTTTCCTGTGTATTCACTTGTTCTGAGTCATTGCTGATGTTTGTTTCTGTAGTTGCCACTGGTTTCCTTGAGAGCTCAAATTTCTTTGTTTTACTTTGCTTTGGTATTTATATTGATATGAATATAACACAATTTTCTGAAAGCCCTCCTGTTCTGTAATGTGCAAGACTTACAGGAGTTGGTCTCTGCTTTGCCTTTCCCTAAAGAACTTGGGAGGTCTGGTAGAAATTAGAAATTTTGCAGGCACGTCTTTGGGTGGTAAATTTTCTTGATATTCAGCTGATTTCAAAGCATAAGTTATGAAGTGAGTCATTCTTATCTGCAGCTTTCCAGCACTTGCAGTACTATTTTTAATTCCTGTACCATCCTCAGGACTACCTGTATTTTCCATTTGGCTCTTTCCTTTTGTGGAGAAACAGCACAGGGATTTAAACAGTGTTTTCAGCCCGTTTCAATCAGGTATTGAATACATGGGTTGGGTCAGTTGGAGGGGTCTGAGGGGCAAAGGCTCTGCTGTTTTTCAGGCAAATTCCAAGGCATTAGCAGTGGAAACACCTGAAATCAAATTTCCATGTGAAGAAACAGAGTTTTTCATGGAAAAAACTTCTGACTTGGGGGAAGGGAGAGAAATGTTCTGGTGGATCTAAGCACTGCAGTTCAGGGTGAGTGACTGTAAGAGTGCAGCTGGAGAGAATACTGCAGTTCAAATATTTGCTGTTTTACAAATGACATGCACGTGGAGAGCCAAGGATTAGTAATACCTGAACTGGAAACATACTGGGCTAGTGGCAGAGGAATCCCACTAGTGTGGGAAGAAATTCTGTGAGCTTTTAAAAACAAATGCAGAGCATTTATGGGTCATTGCAAGATTCCAGTGCTTGAAGCTACTGTTTATTGCTGTTAGATAATGGCTCAGAAGAGTTATGGTCTTCTCTGGTTTTCAATCCTTATAAAGTTATGAAGAGTGGTGTAATTTGCTCTCTGAAGAGCAGCGTTAACCACTGCTGGCACGGTGGGTCTGGAGTGGAAAAAGGCAGAGCTGGAAAGCCACAGGCTGGTGTACAGCAGTGCTGGTAACAAGAACTTCAGGTCTCCAGAGAGCTCCTGGTTTAACTGGGGATACTGGTGGGGTGTGGGATACTGGTGGGGTGTGGGCTGGGGACATGGGGTGGCCTTAGCTGTCCCCAAGCCATTTGTTTGTGCTGAATGAAGTGGTGTTAGAGTGGTTCAGAGAAATCCATGTGCTTCAAGATACCTGTGGGGTAAATGTTCCTGCTCCACAAAGGCAGCGAGGGGAGAGAGGAGGAAAAGAGGGTTCTGCTTTGGCATGTGATTATGAACTCTGCTCTCTGTGTTTGGCTGACCAGACTGCAGAAGATCTTGATCTTCAATGCTCTTTCTCTCTGGGAGATGCCATAAGTGATACCAGGAACAAGAGGGGTCTAAGTTCTTAACACAGACGTGATGTTTTAACAGGAAACATCTTAATTACAATTTTTTTTTCTCCTTAGCTGGTCAGATAAATTTAATTATAGTGTAGTTAGCCAGTGCTGGGAAGTATAATTTGTCTTTGCTTGACTCAGAAAGAGTTAAGACCCTGAAGATCAGGGTCTACACCGAGTGGGTGTTTTGGGATTTTTTTATTTCATATTCCAATATGTGGCTTAAAAAATAATATTTCCACAGTCTTAGACATGAACTTAAATATTTAAATATGTAAACAAATAGTGGTTAGTAAAATCCACCATGTAATTTACTTGTAAGGGAGCTACTTCAGCAAATGCACAGACAAGAACAGTCAAGTTTTGGGTGTTTGCCTGTATCTGTCCAGGTTTCTCAAGGATGTGAAATGAAAAAGCAGCTTGAGATTGGTTTTTTCCTCCTGCCAAACAGGTACTGGTTGTACCATCAGTTAGAAGTGAGGCCTGTAAAGGTAAAGGTGAGTTATCCACACATGGAGTAGCCACATCCGTGGGTCAGAATCCAGAAATTTGTCTTGGAAATTCAGTTACTCTGAGTATCTTAAAAAACGATCTGAAACATGACTCAGAGAGGCTCCACCAGTGAAATAACAGACTGAGGGTGATGCTGGCTTTGGTTTTGCCTCAATTATAGTTTCGAAGTTTACTTTTTTTCCCTTCCCCTCTGTTTCAAGACCAAGCAAAATACAGCCCTGACCTTGGCACCTGAACAGATTCCAGGCTCTTCTCCCAACCCCTTTGTTTTCAGAAAACTCCAAAAGAGATGTAGCTTTTTATTTTTTTGTCTGCAGTGGGTATAAATAGAAGAGCAGCAGTTATGCTGAGAGATGAGCCTGAACTCAAGTCCTGGGAGAGAAAAGCTGTGCTTGGGGCTGACTTCATGTTTCCATGCTGGCTGTGAGAAGCTCTTGGCCTAGTGAAAAGTGTAATTACACAAATTTAATCCACCAGCAATTTAAAACTACGTTTTAACTGGCAAAATACATCTGTACCAGGTCAGCTCTTTGTGGCAGGTTCCTGCAACTGGCCTGAGAGCAGCCTTGGCATTTGGTCTTAAAAGGATGGAAGGATGGGCAAAGGTTTAAGAAACATGGGCTGAACCAGTTGTTTCAGTATTTGTGTGAATTGTTTTGAGGTGTTCCTTAGTTATCCAGTGCTCTGCAGCATTCAGGAGTCACTGCAGTCAGAAAGGTGCATAAAAGGTACCTCTCTCTCTGCAAAGCTCTCCTTTGTCCCTCTGAATGCCTTCCTGACATTGAGAGGGATGTTCAGGGGGACAAACACTGTCCCAGGAGGATCTGATCACCCCACTCAGTGACCATGGCCTGGGACCTTTCGCCTTCAGTATTAGGTGTGCAAAGTTGGCTATTGTGAAAACTATAATCTGATTTTTAAGCTGATGTGGGCGTTATTGCCAAGCAGAGACCATGGAACCTACAGCACTCTTTGCTACATGCAGCCCCTTGGAGAGTTAGAAGTGAATTTTTTTAAAATATCCTGCTCTGTAGTAGTGCTCTAGTACAAACAGAATGAAAGTACATTGGCATTAATGTGTCCTTCTCATTTAAAATCTCATTTTCCTTAGGTAATTTGTTTTGTGTTCTTTTTCCCCCTCTTCCCAGATATTCAATCTCATGAAATATGACAGCTACAGCCGCTTCCTGAAGTCAGACATATTCCTAAACCATAAGAAGAGCGAGGAGCAAGAGGAGAACTCACCAGAGGCTCAGACTGCAGCTAAAAGAGCATCAAGAATTTACAACACATGAGACACAATGGATCTCTCCAGGAGAGGCAATACAACAAGGAAATTATACTCAGGAACAGTCTAGGTTTATAGCAGTTGCATTTAGGGCTTGGAAAGCTCAAAACCTTTTTAGGAGATACTTACCTTCTTAATTGCTTGAATGACTAATTGTTTTTGCATGATAGCTATTAACCCAGCACCCATGGAAGGACTGTTTCCCAGCTGAAAGGCTGAGGTATTCCTCCATAGCATGAGTTGCCTTTCATATTTCACAAGTTAAAATGCTTTAAGTTCTTGTATTTTATTTTGTGAGGCATCTTGGTGATGAGAAATGGGAGCCTGCGTGGTTGGGTTTTTATTTTTGCCTTGTAATTTTTATTTCGGACTAGCTTTTACATCCTGAACTGCTGGGAGAAGCTGTTGAGGAGTGCATTTCACATTAGTTTGTGGGTGAGTCATTGACAGCAAATTTAATCATAAAGGGACAGCATCTTTCAGGGTTAAGCTCAGTAGAATCCAATCCCTTCCTGTGTGACTTTGTTCTTTCAGGGTGATGTCTGTTTTGCTTTGCCTTTACTGCTGAATCAAAACACTTCCCTACCAATGGTTTCCATTTTTGTATCTCCTAAATTTCCCCCCCCTTTTTTTTTTTTTTCAGTAGACAATCACTTTCTTCAGAGGCTGGGATAACCTCTGTTCCCTTGGGAACAAAAGCTCTAAAAGAGACAGAATCTCTGAAGAACTCCTGACTGCCATTAGGAAATGTGGCAGCAAACATCCCTCTCAGGGCAGGCTGATCTCAGCAAAGCTTGGCTGGGGCATGTCCCCCTTATCAGTGTGATATCAGATGCTGCTCTCAGGAAGCTTCTGGTCTCTCCCAGGTCTCCTGAACAATCCCTCTCTGTGCAGCAGCAGCAGCGCTTTGGCAAAGGACCAGCAAACCCAATCTGGTTTTGTTTTACTCAATTTCTTCTGCTCAAATTGCCCTGCCGAGTTTTGTTTGCCCCACAGAAGTATTTCAGGGTTTCATAATTGTGATTTTGGAGAGCTGCAGTGGAACAGGGAGTTGGCTTTGGGGTTCAGCCACTCTCCCATCGAGCTTGAGAGCAAGGGGAATTTATTTCTGCCGGTTACAATCAAAGGTTGGTAGAGGAAGATGCTCCCAATGAGCATTCCATGTTGTCCTGGGAATGTGTCAGCACTGCAAAGCACATTTTAGCATACAGTTTTTCATTATATTTTTTGATTAATTCACTGCAGTGTTACTAAATTGCAGTTTAAGCTGGGAAAGTGTATTAGCTCCTTGCTCTATTTACAAGCTTTGCAGCTGTAGTCTGGCTCTTTCCCACTCTCTCATTATTTACTCTTTCGTTTTTTGCACTGCTTGTCTTGAACTTTTGTTTATGTGCTGGCTGATCTAAATGCACAGTTAGCTTTTGAACATTTTGTACTTATTTTTTTTTGTCAGAAAGGCCAGATATGTTTCATACATTGCTGTCACTATCGATGTTTAAAATCTAAGCCTAGTTTGTCATTTTTGAGAATGCAAACTCACTTGGTAGACTTGATAATTTCTTATAACTCTGAGCCACTCTTGCAGGTATTGATTGTGCAAAGAAAATTGTTTCCATGGGCTTTTCCCTAGTTAGGTGTAAAAGTGGGGATGGAAGTTCTGATTCTTCCCTTAGAGCTGTGTGCCCTGTTCATTTTTAGGAAATCAGAGAAGAGGTCAGTGCCTCCATATGCATGTTGTAAGGTGTAACTCTTATGCACTGAGTTAATGTTCTTTTTATGCTCTCAAAAGATTTAATGGTGAAGTCATATTACTTCAGGCACTTTCAGCATTTGACCTCATGCTTAAGCTGTATTGCAATGTTTTACTGAGTAAGAATGAACTAAACATGTGCATGATTTTTTTTTTTTTTCTGATGGGGCCTAGGAAGTGGGACCATCCAGTTCTGAACTTGCCAAGTACTTGTAATCTCAGGATTACCTCTTTTGAAAATCCACTGTAATAACAAACTCTTAATGCCTGCTGCAGCAGAGGACAGAACTTCTGATAGCATTGAAGCCCTTGGGAGTGGGCAGCTTAGCCAGTTTAGGACTTGGGGTTTGTTTTTTCCCAATGTTTGCTGCATTAGTCTTAGTGATATTAAAAATTTCAGCCTGGGGACATTCATGGGAAAAATGCAGAACGAGCTCTTACCACATTCATCACATGGATGCACAGTAGCTTCATTTTTAATCATATTGATTTTAAAAATGCATTAGCAAGGGAGAAAAGAGTCTTTGACTATCATGTTTTAAAATGGTGATAACAGAAGATAAACCCAGGAGCCGTATGAACAAAGGTGGGGCGTTAAAGAGAGAAAATAAGTTTGTAGCTGCTTATGAGCAACACTTTCCTTGCCAATATGTTCCCTATCAGGTACTGTCTTTGCTTGCTGAGAGCAATTCCCCCACATGAGTAGACACCAAGGTGCTTGACACGACCACGAGACAAAAGTTACTCAAAAGGAAATGTATTTTTTAGCAGCATCTGTATGCCTATGATGTTTGTTTCAATGCCTATTATATTTCTAATCTAATGTATCTTAATCCACACAATCCTCAATCTTTGAGTTGCTCTTTTACCTCAGAGGTAAAAAGTTGATTGCACCATTGTCTTTGTGGTGTCTGTGTTGGTTTTTTTTTTTAGATCACCAACAAGTGGACTTGCAATGTGCAGAAAGCAGAGATGTTTTTCCTATTCATTAGATTATCTGTATTTTTCAGTAAAAGGGCAATCAGATTAAAACCATGCGAGCAGATGCCTGTAATTGCAATTTGTGTATATGTGGGGAAAGTTGGTATTATTTCAAACTTCTGGAAACAGGTGACATTTGCTCCACGTTGGACAGAACAGATCACACAGAAAAAGAACTGTTTCCCTAGAAGTACACCCTGCATTCCAGGAACAGCTGTAAACATTGCATCCAACCTCAGGCTGTGAGTGGGTGCTCAGAGTTGCTTTATGTAGAGATTAAAGATAGGATCTGCTCCTCCTGATAGAACTTACACCGAAGGTATGAGCACACAAAACAAGCAGGAGAAGTTTCATGCCTGATTGCATGCCTTAAACTCTACCCTATTTTGTGTTTCTCAGCTAAAAAATAAAAATATTCTACAAATACACCAAATCTCTGTGCTGACAGCTCCTTCATGTTCTGAACACAGATTGGGTCAAGATTGTCTCATGTCCCAAGTTGTCCCACTTTCTGCTCTCAGTCCTTGCTAACACAGTTTCCAGTCTGTCCCAGGGTGTTGGGTTTTCTTGGAAGAAGGGATGGCACAGAGGGGCTCACTTCTGGCTGGGCTGAACAAATTGCAGGAAGTCACCTGAGCAGGGGAAGATGCCTCTTGTACCTGCTCCATCTCCCTTTTCTTTTGTTCCTGTTGCAGTTCCTTCACTGCACTTGCCAGACCATTGGCGTGGAGAAGGAGGGTTTGAAAAATCAGAGGGAGGGAGACAAAGATTTTAATGTTTGTGTTTGGATAACAGTTTGCAATAACAGTGTTGGTTTTTTACTGAAGATTCAGACATTTTAAGTGGGCAGCATCTGCATCTGGGTTAAAACCTAATTAGGTCTGTGATGCAGAGAGGTCCCATATCATTCTGGGACTGGTTCAAAGCTGAAAAGTGGTATATTCTCCCTTTTATAAATTGTTTATAGCTCTTTTCATCCTACAACAGGACATCAAGCCTTACAAAGTCACTCAGCTTTGCCTAATGTCTGCCCCTGACAAGCCAGCAGCACTGTTTACATGACAGCGATCCTTTCCCTGTGCCAGAGGCAGTTCCTCTTGTTTTATATCCAACCCAGCTCATGTCCCAGGGATTTTGGCAAAGCCACGGCTCAAAGCGAGCTGTGGGGCATCCTTTATCCCGAGGATCTGTGGGACTTCGCTGTGCTGCCATACAAGTGCTCGGCAGCTGCAGCCGGAATTCTGCTCGCTCCAGCTCGGCAGCGTGGCTGTAATTAAGTGAGAGATGCTTCTCATCATCAGGGTTATTATATCCTGACTGATCAGAGTGCAAATCCATCGCGGGCAGGAGTTAAAAAGCGCCCCATTCCAAGGGGCTCGGGATGGCGGGGGAAGGAGCAGGGAAAGGCGGCTCCTCTCCGGGGGAATGGGACCATTGCCAAATTCAGCAGCACCCTCTCCTGGCTCTCGGCTGAATAACCTGGAGGGATTTGGGGCTTGGAGCAAGACTCCGAACAGGGAAAGGTCGCAGCTGCTGGTTCCTCAAATGCAACGCACTTAGCGACCTTTCTGTCAGCAAGAAATGCTAAAATGCTGAGGTGGCTCTGTTTGTCAGAAAGGGCAGCTGATGTCGCTCTGATCAAAAGCTGAGCGGGTCCCTGTGCTTAAGAAAACTGATTAAAATAGCTTTGAAAGCTGGCATTACAGAGCAGATAACGCTCTGAGCTCCCGAACGTGCTTCGTGGTAGGAAACTGCAGGAAAGGACCAGCAGCTGTCCCTTCCCCTGCTGCTGTTCCTGCTTTGTGCCCGTCTCCATCACCCAAAGCCAGGGCATTTCCTTCGGGGAGCAGTGCCCAGCAATGCTGGATGCTGCAGCCTGGGAACAACTGCCCTTACCTGTCGCTGTTGTCCCGGGGTCGACGGACAAACGACATAGACTTGACCCAGGAAGAAATGGAATTATTTATTAATTTACAGACTGGTTTATATCTCTTAGTTGGCTTGAGTGGCGTAGGGCCATTGGTCACCGACCGTCCACCTCTCGGGCATGATTGGTGAAACCCTACAACACCCATTCCAAAACATTTTCCCTAACTGCCATAACAAACTTGGAAAACAAGCTGCAGGTGTTAAGACAGAGAACTCGTTTACAAAACCATCTCACTGTTTCTCATGGCTTGTGTGAGAAAGACAAAAACTCACAGAATACTGCAGAGAGCTGGGAGATCTCTCTGCTGAGAGCTTTTCAGCGTCCACACTTACCCTTGTTCCTGCCATGCTGTCCTATTATTCCAGCCTTCCCAGAGGTCGTGTGCCCAAAATTCAGCCCAGCCCCTGCCTGCACCCCCACGTTAATCCTGAGCTCTTGTTTCACTTTGCACAAAACTCTGCGAAGCAGCAGCTGGGAGATGCTGGGAAAAGCTGGCTGGGAAAAGCAGTGCTGAAGGGTCAGGGCTGGGAACGGGGCTTATCCACTGCTCCGTGTCTGGGGCAAGCACCAAAAATTCCGGCAGTGGGACGTCCGTACACGGGGGCTTTTTGTTTTGTTTGCCATATAAATTTCAAGCAGAATCTGCCAGTTTGTGCCCTTACAGGAGCATGGCAGCCCCTCAGTGCACGTTTTTCCCGAGGAATCCCAGGTGCTGCCTGGCCAGACCCCTCGGCCCGGGGGGACTGTGGTGGTCAGTGTGTCTTGGACAGGGTGATGTGCCAGGCTGCACTTCAGCTGGCAGGAGCTGAGCTCAAGCTGTACCAGCAGAACAAATGTGGTTTTCATCAGGCCTGTCTCAGCTGGTGAACCACTTGATTACATAGATTTCAAGTGTTTTTCCACGTCATGACTAAGACAAGGTAGGAACTTGAAATATTTGAACAAGTGATGCTAACAATTGCAGCACTGCAACTCTCCCAGAGTTACCAAAAAATACACTGACGTGGAGGTAAATGGAAACCTTTCAGGTTCTTTTTCAAGCTGCTGTCCAGAGGAACAGCTGAACATAATTTTTTCTTAGTTCCTGTTCTGTGTTTTCTGTATTTATGATTTCATAATTTTTCCACGGTTTGAATACTAGGTTTAGACATTTTTTATACATCTGCACTACACCCAACCTAAACCTGTCCTTTTTGCATACCTGAAGTGCCACAGAGATGGACCTGACAGGAAAAAGCATAGAGGAGAAGCCCATGCCCCTCAAAGAGATACCAAACAATCTGAAACTCCAAAACATGAAGGACAAAAGGCAACACTGCCACAGATATCACTGAGAGTGAGAGCCTCGGGACACGGTGAGACCTCCGGGGCAGAGTTTTGGTGCAAGTCGTTCCCTGAATGAATGGGAAACCCACCTCTGTTACTTTTCTTGCAGTGTTCAATCAGCCACTGCCAAAAGCTGTTCTCAACATCCTCACCAGGCTGCTTGGAAAATCCCCAGGCAGGAAAATCCCCAGGAAGACCTGTGGGATTAAAATTACAATCTACCACATAATGAAGATAACTGGGCTCACAGATCTCTGCCTCTGACTGCTGCTCACTCCCCATCTCAGACACCATTTCTCGTTAAGGAAGGATGAAATTACCAGGGTTTTTTTAGAGCAAATCTTTTATCCTGAAGCCAGGAGGGTACAAGCTGTGTGTTTCATCCTTTCAGTCCTTTTCCCCACCCACTTCCTTTTCTACTGTAGAGAAATAAGTGAACTCTTTGTGATCTCTGCTTTCAGGGGGTGTCATTGCCCAAGCTGCTCCGTGGATTATCAGCTTCCCAGCTAACAGATGTCTGGAAGCAGTGCTGCAAGGAATTAAGGAAATTATTTCCATCTCGGGATTGGTCTCATTCACTACGTTATGCAGCTTTCAAGCATTTTCCATCCACTCAGAGGAATATTAGTGTATCATTTACGGAATGTGAACAAAACCTCTCTGAAGCAAAATTTCCAACCTCAAGGCGACTTGTTGGTTTTGGAGCCATCATTAGGCCTTGGGCAAAGGCTTGAGGGAAATCCTATCCTCTGTAGTTGGGCCAAAAGCACTGTAAACTTAAAGATGATCTGTCTTTTTCTGAGCTCAAGATTAGGCAACGAACCAGCCTCTCACTGAGCCAGTAGCAGCAGTCAGAAAAACTCCTGAGTGTGGCAATTTTTTGGGGGGTAATTGTTTGTGTTTGTTATTTTGACTTTATGCTCTGCTTGGCTAAAAATTCTTTTTCATGTGCAAGCGTGGAATATTCTTCAGCGAGAGGAGAGCTGCCAAAACCTGAATCAGTCCTTTTTCCTTCTTCTTTCATTTTTGCCCCACACTTCAGAAGAGAGGCTACAAGTTAGAAAAACAGAACTGGGAAGTGCTGAGCCTTTTCAGGGCTCAGCATTTTCAAGCAGGGGTGCCCAAGGATGCGACTGACCCTCAGAGGGGTGGGAGTGGATGGAAAGGGAAAGCTGCAGGGCTGGGAGCTGCCAAAGGCAGGCTCTGACCAAGGTTACAGTGCTAAGGGTCAGCTGTCCTTGGGTACATCACTGGTGTCCCAACAGAGCTCTCATACTGCATAGAAAAACGAGGGGGAAAATCAGTTTATATACCAAAAGGTCTTCATGGTGTGCTAAATTAAATTGAGAAAGATGTAGTAGTGACCATAGTGACACAGACAAAGTTCCAGTTTTGGTCCTGTGTGGAATGGCTGATGGGACCAAGACTGGGAGAACAAGGGAGCTGTATCTACACTCTGAAAACCAATATTTACCTCACTGCTGTTTCTTAATTTGCCTCTGGGTGAGTCCAGCTGGGAACTAAGATCTCCAAAATTATGATATGGGTATGTCCTGATGACTTTAAATTTGTTTATGTGGCAGCAATCTTGTATTGAGCAGCATTTTGCTTCAAGGCACGTCTTGCCTCACCAGGATGGGAGATTTATGAGCATCTGGACTACAGCAGAACGAAGCACCCACTTCCCAGAGGATGTGCAGATCACACCCACCCTCTCTGCTCTTTCTGGTCTCCACCCTGCTCCTTCACCCTTGTATTTTGCACAGGCATAATCCACATCAGGATTTTTACTTTATTCCCCCTTTCATATCTTCCTTTAAGCTTATAAATACAGTGGGCAGGGGTGGTTGTACCTCTGGACCACAAACCCTCCTAAACACCTTGTAAAAACCACCAGTTTTCAACACAGGAAAAGAGACAGTGATAGGAGAGAGAAGTAATTGTTACTGAGCTGGAAAAAGGAAAATCACAGCTCGCAGTGTGGTGAGCATCACTGTTTTCTGTGTAACCTGTCCCACGATTATTTCTTTTCCCCTAACACTGGGATGTGTTACACAGTTCTGGATGCTGTCTGCTTTAAAAATAAATAAAAAAAAAAAAAACGAGAAGGGTTTTGCTTGGGGATATTTTTTGGATTTATTTTTGTCATTGAGACTAGAAGCTAAGGTTTTGGTTTGCTGCTGTTGCAGCTGTGCTGATGTGGATGGAGCTGTGGCAGAGGCACATCTGGCTGTACCTTGCAGTGAATCATTTCTGGGAGCCTGGAGATGCCACAGGTTGGCACTGCCCCGGCTCATTTGGCTCGGGAGGATTTGCAAACACGTGTTCCACCGAGGCTGCAGCCCCATTTTCTGTTTCTACAGATAACAGCTCTAATTTAAACGTGATTTAATCAGGTGACAGCTTTTGCATCTGCTGCCGGTTCATTGAATTAACACCATTAATAGATTTGGTTTTTGGGGACTTGTCTCAGATGCCTGGTTGAAATGACAGAAGCCAGAGATACAACCTCCATTAATGCTGGGATGTTCAGAGGCTCAAGCAGCACCTAGAATTGCAGCTGGAGCCAGAGGTAACATTTTGCTAAATGTCCTCCCCGCCCTGCTGCAGGATGGAGCCCTGGTGCCCTCAGCACAGGGTGGGCAGGGACCTGTTGGGGTGGGGCCAGAGGGGGCTGAGAAGATGGTCAGGGGCTGGATCACCTCTGCTGTGAGGAAAGGCTGGGAGAATTGGGGTGCTGGTCCAGAAGGGGAGACTCCAGGGAGAACGTAGAGCCTCTTTTGGCACCTAAAGGGGCTCCAGGAGAGCTGGAGAGGGACTGGGGACAAGGGATGGAGGGACAGGACACAGGGAATGGCTTCCCACTGACACAGGGCAGGGCTGGATGGGATTTTGGGAAGGAATTGTTCCCTGGGAGGGTGGGGAGGCTCCGCTCCCGGTGAGCTCCGTGCGAGTGGGACACGGCAGAGCTGAGACCCCAAATCCTCACTGCAGCCCTGGGACCCCAAATCCCCATTGCAGCTCTGGGACCCCCAAA
>VZRO01006867.1:784125-817007 GCA_013397915.1 Daphoenositta chrysoptera | reverse complement strand
TGTCTCACTAAGGCAGTTGTGCTCTTGGCTCTGTGCCAAGGGTACCCAGCATCACCTGGATGCTGTAATCCTTTTACTCTATCTTTTGTCCCTTGTTGTTCTTCTTTATTAAAAACCTTTAAATTTAGCAGGTGACTGTACTTCGTTTTTAACAAAAAATAATCTAAATGTCAGTAGACAAAGTGGATAACTAGTGAAGCCTATACACTTCTGGAAGTCATGTTTCTTTTCACTGGAGGATCAAAGGATAATACAAAGTGGTGTATTAAACGGGATGGAAGGTTTTGCTGAAGAGGGAACTGCCTTGGCCCCACTGCACGCAGTAATGACACGGCACAAGAAGGAACACGAGGTTATAAAAGAACAAACTCCATGAACTCCAGTTTCAGACTGCGGGAGGAGAATCAGAACCTCCCATTACAGCAGGAACGTGGGACTTTTCCCCCAGCCCCGAGGAAGTCACCCGTTGTGTGCAGCGCTCGCACATTCATCAAGCACGAGGCGCAACTGCAAGCGAAAAGCTGCTGGTGTCTCACTTGAACCAGGGAAGAGCTTTCCGGGGAGGACAGCGCTCTGATCATGAGAGGTTTTAGGCTGCAGGTTTAAATGGAAAGAGGGAACTCTGCGTGTGGCCAAGCGTGCCAGGCAGCGATGTCACACAGCTCTGCTCTGTCTGAGCCGGGTGCCAAGCGCGGGCAGCACCACGAGTACCTGGGGCTGTCACACAGCGCAGCTCCCTCTCCCCGGTGGAATCAGGCAGGCTCCTGCTGCTGTTTTCTCTCCCCCCTGGCAGGGCAGGGCACTTCTGCAGTGCGGATGGCTCTGTCTCTACACGCCTGAAGGCATTTGGACCTGGAGGCAGTGACCTGGTCTGAAAACTCACAGACAAAACCCACCTGCTGCTTGTCCACAGGGACTTACTGATGCAGGTTTGCCAGAGCATATCCCCAAAACAACTGTGGCTCAGGGAGTGTCTGAAAAATCTTTGAAGGACGAGTAGTAAAAAAATTAATACTTTTTTTTTTTTTTTTTTCCTGCCAAATGGGTCAAGGAAAGCCTCTTAGGGGAAAATTCGTTGCCAGGAAATCTTTTTAATGCTTTTTAAAATTTTTCTCAGGTATTTCTATATGAAGGCACCATTATGTATACAACAGCACTGCAAACAATCGGGGCTGCAGCAGGGATGACTCACAGCTCCATTACTTTGTGAGCATCCGTGACATCTCTGCATGCAAATTGTTACTGCCAGCCTCGTATCTGAATTTGTGTGTGGCTCATACAGAGCTGTGGACACGGACCCTGACCCGTGGGGGCTGCTGGGGTTGTAGCTGCAGTAGCCATTCACACTGAGAGTTCTGTTTTCTGCCTGGGAGTTGTTTTACCCTCAAATGGAAAAATGCCAGAGCTGCTGAAGAAAGGAGCGCTGCACCTTTGCAGCTGGATGGAGAAGGGCTGGGTGAAGTGTTTCTGTGGGCTCCTGCCTCGCTGCTCTCCCACTCCTGACCTCCTGGTCCAGCAGGTGCTGCTGCTGAGGGTCCTGCCCTGAGCCTGCCCTGCTGCCATCTGCCAGACAGCCTAAAGCACTGACCTGAATCCAGCTGACGGTCTCATGGATCACTCCAAAGCTCTTTAGCTCACAGTCGGGCTCTGGATACGTGCATGCAAATGTTTATGGATCCCCCGGATTGATAAGGATCTCTGGCTCATCCAGGCACCTGCAAATATTTGCATGAAGGTATTCAGAGTGGGCAAACATTTATGAATACCTCGAATAAGCTAGAAGCCCTGGAGGGTGAGGGGATTGCAAATCCCCTCTGTATTCCTTCCACAAGCACCAGTGAGCACAGTGATTACCCCACAGCGTGTGATGGAGGAGTCCATTCTCCCCTCAGTGCCAAAGCTCTGGTTGCAAACTGGTCCCAGTGGGGCAGGGAAGGGAGGTGCTGCCCTCCCAGCGACAGGAGGTGTCCCTGTCACTGGGGACAACAAGGAGCTGCCAGAGCTCCTGATGTGCCAACTGTTGCAACTACACACATTTATCTGTTTCCAGCAGGTGATGCCACCAATGTATCTCCAAACCAAAACTGTGGAGCTGCTTCCCTGGCTGCCTTTCCTCTGCCCTGCGTGGGCTGTAAGCTGCTCAGGGCAGCTATGGCTTCTTGCTGGGAGCATTTGCTCAGCTTTGGCTGGAAGGAGCCCTGCTGCTTCCATGGTCTCTTGCCAAACCTGCACTGGTGCTGGGCTGCTCGAAGGCAGAGCATCCTTCTCCTGGCACAAACAGCGAGGCAGTTTGGATCTCCTCTGTGGATGCAAAAAAGCCTTAGCAGAGAAATTTTCCAGCTTTCTGCAGTATTCTGTGAGAACTTTGTCTTTCTCACGCAAGCCATGAGAAACAGTGAGATGGTCTTTGTAAACAAGTTCTCTATCTAACACCTGCAGCTTGTTTTCTAAGTTTGTTATAGTTCCTTCGGAAAATATTTTGAAATAGGTGTTGTAGAGTCCCAGCCAGTCATGCTGAGGGGTGGCTGGTCAGAGGACCAATGGCCTCCTGCCGTCTTTGCGAACCACCTTATAAAAGGATAGATTAATCAATAAAAATGGCTTTTCTTTCCTGAACAAAGTCTATGTCGTTTGTCTGCGGTCCCTGGGACAACAGCAACACTCCTCAGATTCCAGGGCTGCAGCCCATCTCTGAGGAAGACAAGTGGCATAGGATTTCTTGGGAGGAATTTTTTATTGCAGCTGCCTGCACTGTCTTTCCTGAACTGTTGGTTCATCGTGTTGACTTAAATCACCTTTCTCCCAGCTGAGCTGAAGCCCTGAGTGTTTTGGTGTCAGGCACCCCTGGTCAGACACAGGGGCAGTGACCTGCCTGCTCCAAATAGGCTGAGTGACGACTCCTGCGTGTGGTTGCTGATCTTCTCTAATTGCTGCCGCGTCAGCAGCCACATCAGGCTGTCTGAGATGACGGTGGGAGACTCTGTAATCCCTGCAAATTCCCCCCTCACCCGAACCCTTTGCGTTCTCGCTTCAGATTTGCTGGCCCTCTCTGAAGAGCGCTCAGAGGATAAAAGCAGCATTAATGGTTTGAGGGTTTCAGACCTCCGCAGAGGCATCTCCTGCCTGTGATACTGCTGGAGCTGCTTGAGCTCTGTCTGCTGGCACTGGGCACTGCAGGTTGTCGAGGGACTCCCTGGTACCAGATTATGCATTAGAGGAAAACTGGGAGAGAGTTATTCGGGAATACACACTGCTTCCAGGCTCCTCTGGATCCTGCTGACATGGAAGGACCTGCCTCGATGCTGTGCCTGAGAACTTGCTACATAAAGCCCTGCAAACCACTCGGTGTTGCTGAAAACCCACCTGAGCTGGGGCAGTCCCCTCTCTCCAGGAGCTGCAGCTGCTCTCGGAGGATGGTGAAACGAGAGGGGTCAAACAGTGTTAGCAAGTGTGCCCTGCCCATCATCCCAGAATATCCAGGCTTCCAGGATGTCAAGGTTTGTGTGCCAAAACTCTCTTTGCAATATATGGTGACTGCTACCTATTCTTCTGCAGGATGAATAATTCCCTTATGTTCTGGAAAGCTGATGTTTGATATGATAATAAAGTCTGAGCTGTGGTTGGGTATATAAAACTTCACTTGAAAGACTTTTATTCTGCTGCATTTTAAAAGTTGATTATTATTTTTGGGTTGATTTTGCTTTTTAAACCATTTTTAAAAGTTTGAGTTAGGAAGACTGCTTCAGTCAGGTTTTAGTGTTCTTCAATTACCCAACTTATTCCAAAAGCACAACCACTCTAGGCAGGGACATCAGATTCGCTGGGTCCCTTCCAGAATGAAGTGTGATGGAATAGTGGGAGATCAAAAACTTGATTGCTTTTCAGTTTACATGGCGTGTCCAACCCACGACTCCTCATTTGAGCTCAATGTTTTTCATTCATTACGAGCAGGCAGCGTGCCAGAGGCTGATGATGGAGTGCCCTACTGAGACATTGCTGGGCTCTCAAACCAGATTTGTGGCTGGACCCTGAGCGAGTATCTAGACTTAATTAGAGATTGTCAAAAACTGCATGAGTGATGGCTTTTTTTTTTTATACCAAAGGCATTGTCAGGCGTAATAAATGATTGCAAAATGTTCCATGGCCCTGCTGTGGCTGTCATCTACATACAGTATAGTCTTTCTTTTTATTGATTAGAAACAGTAATATAATATAAAACAGTTCTTCTCTCAAGCCAAACTGCTAAGGTTTTCAGAGAAAAAGCCGTGGTCTGGCCTAACTTGCTGTACAGAAACAAGCTGTTGCTCCTGGTAGCTGAGACAGGCCACGGTGTCTTGGAGTACCTGTGAGAAAGGTGGAAATGGCAGAGCAGTGACTTTGAAAACCCAGGGGACAATAAACTGTGGAAAGGCAGCCTCTTACATGGTGAGTTTCTACCAAAATTTTATCTCCCAGTCAGTAAAAGGACTCACAGCATGGATGCTCCCCTGAACTCAACCTGAAGACACCCAAGTGTATCAATGGGGACTGGACCAAGTCTTCCTTACTACTTAAATAACTTATTAATTTGGGTGGCTAGAAAGGAAAGAGGCATCCTGTAATGGGAAAGGAGGAGAAAACATTATGTATATCTATGTTAATCATAATAATCAACTTCATAGTTTTAAGATGTAGAAATATATTGTATGTGAAAATTGCAATTCTTGTAAAAATACACTGCAGTTCAGCACAGAGTCACCTGGGATTAAAGAAATTGGGGAAAAAGCATCCCTTAGAAGTGGGATTGAGTTTTGCCTTGGGAAACAGCAGCTACAAGTTAATGGGATTTGAAAGGGATAAACCTAAAATTCTGTTAATGCAGACAAGTGAGAAATTATTTCAAAAAGTTAGATTTTCACAGGGGCAACACAAAATTGTGGCAGTACCTCACAGTCAGCTGGAGGTAAAAGTGCTCAGCATTAACCTCAACGCAATGGACTTCTGTTCCAGAGAGGGATTGGTACCAAACTGCTTGATCCTTAAGGAATTTGGATTAAGAATCTCAAACACTGTCTAACAGCTGCTTACTGTATGGAAGCTTATACCTTAGATCCCTTTTCTATTTAAGCCAGCATATTTTAATTCAGATTTCCTTCTTCCTTCTGCCACCAATCCTGCCTCTCCCTCCCCTTCTATTTAAAACAGTTATCAAAAAATTATTTGGGAAATCCAGCCTTCAACCAAATCTTCCAGGATCTGGAAAGAGGGAAGAACTCCTCACCACAACTCAACAATTTCCCAGGCAGAGCCTCGTTAGTCCATTGCCTGGGGAGCCCCTCAGGAGGCTGCTTGAAAAGCCACCAGACCACCAGCACTGGCTTCCAGGACAAACCTGTGCAGGAATATTTCAACGAGAGGCTGATGGAGCTGGGGAGCTACGAAAGCAAGAGGTGCAGCAGGAAAACGAAGGCAGACAAGAGCCAGCCCCCGTTCCAGAGCCGGAGGGGGATTCGGCGCAGGAGCAGCTGCGGGGCTGTGCTGGTGCTGGGCCATGGCCAGGAGGCTGAGGAGTCCTGCAGCTCAGCAAACCAGCACTGCAAGGGGCTGATCCAGCGTCAGGATCAAAAGGAAACCCGAAATGTCCTAAAGCTCGACACGGGTGACTTCTTGGATCTTTTGACAATGCACATCACCGCTCCTCTAGAAGCGTTCGTGCAAAAGAAGTGATGCTGGAGGTGGTTGCGGGTTTTTGAGCAGTCCTGGAAGCCAGGAAGAGCTAGCTGTTCCTGTTCAGCACCATTCTGATTCTAGTTTATATATATCAGTCCTCTCTGCTGCAGAAAGGTGCTTGTTTTGGGATTGTTCTCGATTAACATTGCGTGTATTTGTTTTCAATTATTTTCTGCAAAGAATCAGCATGATCGAGCCATAGGTGCAGCTTATAGCAGTGTTCTAAAAATGTGCATGTATTACTAGAACGCTTAAGGTGCCTTCAAAAAAGGTGATTAGTGTCAGAGGAGCAGCTTGTTCCCTGCTGTGCAGTTCGTGTTAGTTCATCTGAAGAAAGAATGTTGTATTCTGCCTTGTTATTTTGCTTGTTTTAAGCCTCTTGCTTTTATCATGTCGCTGTGGCCCAACTAATTTATGTTCTTACTGTGACTTATTTCTGATACAGATGCAAATAGCTGATGAGAAATTACTGATTTGCACTCATTGCCACATGTAAACACCAGGTGGATCACTGCAAGGGTTTGTTTGATGCATGAAGAAGCAAACACAGGCAGAAGATCTGCTTTTAAATATGATCAGCTATTATGGTTTCCTTTGCAGACTCAGAAACATTTGACTCAAAAACCACCGCAAGAGCAAAGAGGAAAAAATGCTAGATTTAAGTTAAGAATGATGGAATTAAGTATGAAAGAAGGCTCCTTCCCTCTTTCCTACTGTAAATACAAGAACCACATAGTGAATTCCTAATGTAATCTGAACTTCAAATTGTTTATTGTATTTTAATGTTTATCGTGGTCATGTAAGTATAAAATGTCAGCTGCAGCTGGATCTTTTTACTATGGGAAATGTCAGTGTTTAATTCCACAGTGAATATCAGACCCAAAATGAGGCAATGATTTTAAGCTTCCAGAAAGATCTATTACTGCCTGTGGTATCATCAGCAATAAATTCCTCATTACAGTTGTGGTTTGAATTGATGTTTCTCTCTTTGCTTTCAGACTTACTTTAATGTGAGTTAACAAGTAAGCCATGCCCCTGGCTACACCCAATCCCTGCCAGTGCTGACTGGAATCCCTTCCATCACGTTTCCCTCCTTGTTCCTCCCATTTCTTCAGCTCTGGTGAAACTTGCCCCAAGGCATGTCTTGTCCCTTCTGCAGGTCATGTTTTCCTTCTTCCCAACACCTATTTGCACAAATATTTCTTCTGCTTTGCCTCCTCAGCTCTTGGGCCTCGTCTTTGTGTCTTTCAGATTCTGAAGGTATATGGGAATGGGAGGGAAGATTAAGGAAATCCTCACAACCCTCAGGAAACAACCAAGAGTTTCCCCTCTCAAAAAAGGGAAGGGAAACATATAAGGCTCATTCCACATCCTTCTCCCCATCCTGGGGTCACGATAATCTGAAGGAACTGAGATGGGATACTGAGAGCTCTCAGTCCTTCGAGTGTGGGAGAAAGCACTAAATACTTAGGCCAAATGAATTTTTCAGAATTCCCAGTTGCCTTCCTGCTGCAAAGGGAGGGAGCAGCCAATTAGGTGAGATTTTCCCTGCAGGAAATTTTTAAAAATTTTTTTTTTTCAAGATTTAAAAGGAAGTCTGAAACCCATAATGCATTAGCAGATGCCATTGAAGGGATGCATCTGGTTTTCATTGTGAGTTTGCCAGAGGTTAGTTTCTCCTCTAGGAGTGAATGCATAATAATAACATGGTATTATGTGAGGGCATAATAGTAACAGTGCACGAGGGGAAAGGAACAGTATTAATGGGACACAGGCAACCTTAATTCTTTCATTTCTTAAACATGTGGCTTTGCACGCTTGAACGTGTCCTTTTGAAGTTTGGTTTTGCAAGTCATTTCCGATCTACAAGCTGTTCAGAAAAGGCAAATTGCCTGCCTTTTTTGCTCCTGATATTTTAACGATTGTCACACTGCCCTAACCCCAGATTAGCAGGTCTGGAGCATCCTGAGCCTCTCTGCAGACCTCTGCCATTTAAATTAACAGAGGTATGTGCAGACTTTCACTGTTAAGGTGTGACTGGCATTTGCTGACAGCGAAGGAAAACAAAGTTTCCTTAAGAAAAAAACTAGCAGCAATAAACTGTAATTAAAAATAAACCCAGAAAACCAGGTGTTTTTTTCACTGAAAGAGTGGTCAGGCATTGGAACAGGTTGCCCAGGGAGGGTGGTGGAGTCATCATCCCTGGAAGTGCTCCAGAAATTACTTAATGCTATGGTTCAGTGGACAAGGTGGTGCTTGGTCAAAGGTTGGACCTGATGATTTTGGAAGTCTTTTCCAGCCTTACTGATTCTATGGTTCTGTGATTTACCCAACCATTTGTAAATGGGCTATTCAAGCTGTTCAGCCTCTGGGCAGTTCCTCTTCTCCACTCAAGACAATTCAGAAAACCAGTTTTTAACAGGGCGTATTTTATTTTTTACTTTTACTGAATACCAAATGTGAAACAGGATTTCAAAACCCCCAAAAAATAGACTTTGACTTGGCAGAAACTTGTAGTGTTTCCTCCCCCAGAAGAACCCCATAGACCTGAAATTGCACAGTCAGGCCCATTTATGGTATTTTTCATCTGTAAAGCACCCTGAGGAATTAAAAAAGTTGACGTGCTTTTAAATTGGATTTCCTTCAAAACAGTGTCATGACTTTCCTCTGAGAAGCTGTGCATCCCATGTCAGAGATAGTGGAAAAGTCTAAGAAGATGAGATCTCCCAAGAGGGAACATATCTAGATGCTGCTGCACAGAAAAAGCACAAAGTTACAGAGAGAGAAAAAAAACCAAAACACCAAGAGCTGTTAAAGAGAAGAAATAAAATTTCATCTCACAGCCTCTCAGATTGTTAAAACCTTGTGAAAAAATGGCTTGGGTCTGTTTGGAAAGTGATAATATGCATGACCTGAATTTATATAGTCTATTACCTTAGGTTTTATTGAGTTTAGCTCTTGGATGTAGCTGCTTCTTTCATGCAGATAATCTGTTTTCTCAATGTTCTTTCATGAAACTTGATGCAGACACTGCTTGCCATTAGTGGTCTCATAAAAAAATTCTTTCTGCCTCTTTGAAAAATTCTTCTTTCTCCTCTTAAAGAAAAAGCAGTGCATCATCACTGTCCTGCTGGTGATTTTGCAGTCACTCTTTATCTCTGTTTTAGATCTTCCTGTGTGGAGCACTGAACAGCACCCTCGGTTGGTTGTAGTTTTCCCTCTGTAAATACATTCTCTCTGTCTGACTGGAGCTCAGGCAAAGTCCTCTCTAGGGCCTCATAAATCAGGCAGTGCTCCCTTCACTTAAAAGCACAGTCCCTGCCTTCTGAAACCCCTGTCCCTGCTGGGATTTTGTCACTCTCTCCCTGAATTTACCTCTGAGGCTGCCAAAATTCTGTTGGCTGGTGGTGCAGAGGGAGGCTGGGGAGGTGAGGGTGGGAGGCAGGGGAGGGAGGTCTCAGGGGAGACACAGCCTGCTTTCAGATGAGAACCTGCACCAAGTGAGGTACAGCCTCAGGATGGATTTTGGTTCCCTCAATCTCTGTGAAGCTGTGGTGGGACAGAAAATACAAAACACATGAAGCCACAGAGGCATCCAGGAGGGGATGGGCTGCACCCCACTCACACCGTAACCATCTTCAGCACCCCAAGGAGCTGAGGAATCTCTGCTTTCGTGCCTCATTAAAGCAAAAACATATAGTTTTCATTTATTTAAATTAAGGAATTTATTAAAAAAAAAGCCAAAAAACCCAATCAAAACAGTGGTTTGATCTAAATACAGCAGCACTGTGACATTACTAGGACATTATGTACGAAGAATCCAAGCAGCCATAGAACACAGAAGCCTTTATCTTCAGTAACAATCTCAAAATGAAACTAGCTTCATCAAACAATGTTAAAGATCTCCCTGGAAAGAGAAACAAAACCAAACAGACCCTCCCCACCCCTAACCCTTTGGATATTAGAATGATTTTTTTTTTTTTGTACAATACCAACAGCCACTAGCTCTTCTAATTGAGAACACTTGCTTTAATTTATTACAAAAATGATCTGTTGACTCAGTTATGAAAGACAACTTTTAACATTGCTTTAGAAGTGTCTGCTCCTCTTATAGACTACAGTATTAGAAGTGCTTAAAAACATTTACTCCTGGATATGCTCTTGAAATTCAATCAGAAGGATATTCTGTGTGTGTTTATATACCAAATATGATTTTTAATTTTTAAAGCAGGTGAAAAGACTAACCCTAATATGAAACTGCAATTTTACAATTTAATTATTAGTCAGATATGGGCAACCACATGATAGTTCATGAAATCTTTAGGTCTATCTACATTGCTCAGAAACACAAAATAAAGTTTTTACAACTTTCAGCTTTAAAAGGCTAAAATGTTCAGTCTTTTAGAAGAGTGTCCAGTGTTTAAAAGAAATGCAATTAAGGGAGACCGCATTCAATACATATGAAACAACTCGTTTGAGCTTGCTAATTAACATATCTAACAGCTGCATGTGGGGTGATGAGAAAGGAAAACACATTTGCCATCCAGCCACTACCTGAGATGTTTCTTCTCTGGGAGTGAATCTTCTCTACAGGACCACTCCAGAAAACCTGGAGCTCCCATCAGAGCCCACTGACCCCAGGCGTGTCGCCTCTTTTGTTTCCAGACCCAGTCTGCCACAGATCCATCTCTGGGACTTCACACAGCACCTCACTCAATTGGTACCCAGGGAATCCTTTGCAGGCTTGGCCAAAAAATTTGAACCAATGAATGTTATTTTGTTCCCTTCCTCATTATCTCCAATCTAAAAACAGAGGAAGTGTTTTCATGTGAATGCCTCAATTACTGGCCAGCTCTTCAGCAAGAAATGAATACTGACACATTTGCACTGCCACCTCTTTGTCTGCTGGAGATGTCTTACAGAAGTGCAGTGAGTTCTGTTTCAGTATCTCCAAGGAACTAAGACAAAGCAATAATAAAAAGAGTCCTAATTTAGGAGAGTCGTCTCACTAGTCATGTAAATAAGAGCAGCTATACTAAGCCTATTTCATTTAAATAATAATACAAAGAGTTGATATTGATCTGGTTTATGCACAGACTCCAAAGTGCTTTCCATTGACAGACAGAGAGCATCCCTCCATGTTTGAGAATGGGAAAACAAAATTGCACAGAGCTTTGCCCAGGGCAGTGAAAAAAAACACAGTCAGAATAGGAATACAAACCATCACTCCTGGCTCCAGTACACAAACCAAGAGAATACATATGTGCCAGCAGTAATATTCATGGTAATGAATAGGCAGCAATCTGTTTATAATTGTTTCTTTCATAAAGCCCATTTGTCAGTACACCAGCTTAGCTGATCCAACTGCAGCAGATTGTATTTGTATTATCACAGAGACATTTGGGGGAGGTCAGTGTATAATACTGTAGCATATTGTTGGCTTTCACCTTCTTTGATGAAATTTTTTATTTTCCCTAAAGGAAATAATTTTAAAATTCTCGTCACCAATTTCTTTATCTTCTCGGTTTTTGCATTTAAAGAAAGACCATTATTACCAGCCAGCAATCCAATATTATTTAGTATAAATGAAAGTGTGTCCTGCCCAGCACACAAAAGAGAAGAATTGTTTTAAACTGATGCAGACTTTCTCTTAACTTTAGCATGAGGGTGTTAGTAATTGTTCTCTTTACTCTAAATCATTAGTAGCATTTTAAATTAAAGGTCATATTTGTGAAAGGCTTGAGACAGACAACTCTGGAATCTCCTGTTTTCCATGGTGCCACTGAACAGACTGATTCTTCCCAAATTCACTGCCAAATGTACCTCCCTGCAGCCTGAGACAGACTGGGACCATCCCTGGGCAGGAAAGCCTTTAAATACAGATTTCTAGAGCTCCTGCAGGCTTCCACACAATGGAAGGTGGTCCGCATGCCAAGAGACAGAAAGGATGTTCTTCCAAAGAAAAATCCAGTCTTTCCAAAGGTTGTATGGGAAATGCCTGACGAATAGTCTCCTCTGCACTGAGCAACGCGAGTATTACAGATATGAACTGAACAAAATAATGATCACAGCTAATTGTGGAGCAGAGGAGAAAACTTCCACACCTTGTCCACAATGGAGCCAGTTCCTGTTCCATGGATGTTGGTGAGATGCAGCAGCTGTGCTGTAGGGATGGGCATTTATTGCTTTTCCAGAAAAGCCTTGGCAGGGAGCTCCTGGCTGAGGCTGGCATGCACAGGCCTGGGTGATGTTGTCCATGCAGGCTGGGGGGATTCCTCATTGCCTCACCCAGCTGCTCCCCTGGCCCTCAGAGGGACAGCACTGTCTCTGAGCCACGGCCAGACCCTCTGAGCACACAGGATGACCCAAGGAAGAACGTGCAGCAGTGGGGTACCAGCAGCCACTGCACCCTTGCTGAAGGTTCACGCACCGTGGGACTTTGCACACTCCTCCAGAACTCACAGCTTCTGGGTCTTCCTCATCCTGCCCAGGGTGTTACCATTATCACACGTCAGTTTCCTGGTGGTTTTTTCAGTCTGAGGCATCGCCACTGAAAAAGGTCCACTGGGATTTGAAATGTGAGCAAAGAATTCAAGCTGGATCCTGAGGTCTGGCTGAATGACCTTAAGAATCAGTGTCTTCACATCAGGTGCTTTACTGGGTCAGCCAAGTTTGGTTCCTACTGCTGATGGCACTCTCAGCCATAGTTTCTGGGGTGACTGCAAATTGAGGTGGTATCAAGCTGTTTTTATGGAGAGCTGTTATGTCTCTGGCCTGGCAGGAACCAGGAGCCCCAAATCAGCAGGGCCAGGTGAACACTTCAATATTGAATCCTGCAGCTCCCTAACACCCAGTTTGATCTCCACTGTCTGTTTGGTTTGATTATCTTCACACCTTTCTGAGCTTCACAAGCAGGTTTTTGTTCAGAAACAACATCTGAGTCGTGGCCATTCTTGTGAAAAATCTCTTTTTAGATAATCCAGGTCAAGAGTGCACATCTAAGAGTTTGTTATTTTTTTCCTTCATTATTCCTTTGTTTAAAAAAAGCCTCTCATCTAACAGTTGGAAAAAATGCTACAAGACTCAAGTGAACCTTGAGACACTGTAGAAAATGAATAGCAAACACCTGACTCATGAAAATCTGTCAACTAATTAGTGCTCATCAAACTACTCAACAAAGATTTAAAAATAAAATACATGCTTGCATAATTCAGGATCAGATTGCAAAAGACTTCTGATTCTTAAAAATAGCTAAGTTTGCTCATCTGTCTATTTAAAACAAGCAACCAGATCTGAGCATATGCATTTTTTTGGCAAGAATTTGGATGGTAACTGAAAAGGAGATAGAGAAAAATGAATCAGTCTGGAAAGCTATTACAGAACTACTCCTTTCCACTCCTTTGTTCTGTGCAAACCCATCTCAAAATTCACCTGGAACCAACATACTAAACATCCCATTGCCAATGCTCTCCAAGGTTGTATGATGAAGCTGTAAGGTTTTTTTCAGAGTTCCCAGTGGTTTTTAAATTTGACTCCACAGAGCCAATGGCCAAACGCCTGTGGAAGCCTGGCTGTGCAGGGCACTGCCTTGACAGGGCTTCAGCCCCGAGTTCTGGGCCCAAATTGCAGCTGGTCACACAATGGAAGTGAGAGAACTGTGCTCCTACTCCAGCTTTGAGTGCAAGCTACGCTGAAAAAATTTTTTTTAAATCCCAACAAAAATAAGAAGCAATAAAAAAGAAATCCTGCAGGTTTTGTTGTCATAAGCAAACTATGACAAGAAGATGCCTAGGACAGTTCATTAGCACTTCTGATGGATTTTCAGTCTTCTGGGGCTGGGTGCTGAAAGGTTCTGCAGCCCCAGCATGGTAACACTGTTTGTAGTTTGTCAGACAGGACAGAGACTCTCAAGGGATGTGGCATGAAATCTCCTTCCACTGGTGGTGTTTTCTGTCTCTTCCCTTCCTCTCTCACTGCTCCAAGGAGGGATCCAGAGGGACTCCACCCCAGGCTTGACGTTTTTAGGTGCACATAGCACCCCTCTTCCAGGCCATCTCGAGGATTCAGCACATCCAACCCTGGCAGAATGTGCTCCAGGCATCCAGAGGGAATGGATGCTCTCACCTTCCAGGGCTTTGCACTGTCCCTAAGTGCCCACTGCCAGAGTCCCAGAGCTGCTGAGTGAGGACTGTCCTGGCTGAAAGGAGAGCAGGACAAGGCACAAACGCCGTCACTTGCTGTTGTTGCTAAAACCTCACCACCATTAATTAAGGCTGGTAGCATCTAAAAGGTCCAAGGCCAGCTGCAATCTGTATTTGCAATTTGTCCACCACCTTTCAGTTAGGGGGTTGCTGTTATTTCTCAATACTGGGAGATGGTGAAAAATGAAAATTTTAGTCTTCACATGCCAAATTAGTAACATCTCCAAAATCTTGCGTCTTCTATAAGACCTGCAATGCCACCACCTGACACGGGAGACTGGCTCTGGCCTCATCTCCTTTCCTTGTCTTTGCTCTGTCAGCTGCTCTATGCAAGTCCCTGTTCTGACTCTCTCTCGTGACTCCAAGCTGCTTTAGTGTGTCATTCCACGTGTTTCTCACTCAGGGATTTGCCACTACTAACCTCCAGCTTTTTCCCCCTCAGCACTGGCCACATAGAACATACACATGGCAGTCTAATGGATTTTGGCTATTAACACTCCCACTGGACCATCACTTCCTTGGACCCTGGGATAGCTGCACTACTGCCTAACAGGATTTTAGACACACCAAGGTGGCCTTCAGATGTTCCTGATGACCCAAAGGTGTAAAATCATCAGTACAGACTAGCCAACATTGTAAAGAGCACAGGGATCCAACACACTGTACAGAACATTTTGGGCTGTAGAGATCCTGCCTGCAGTTGGGGGCACAAAGGTTTTCCAATTCCTGTGGAAGGGAAGTAACCATGTTTTTGATCTGGTGTTCTGAACAATAATAGTGAAATACTTGAGAAGAGCATGATTCTGATGCCTGAGGTACTGCTGCTGATCCTGCCTGATCCTGTTTATCCTAGTGGGGACAATGCTTTTGTCAATAATTAAAGGATCCTGGGCAAAGAATGACGAAGCTGGAAGTGGGAGTTATTTCACCCTGGCGTTTTATTCAGTTGAGGATCTAATTGAGGGGATGTGTCAGGGGGTGTTTGCATGACACATGGAAGTATTTTAAGTGCAGCCACAGCCTGTAGGTTCTGCTACTGCCCAAAAGCAGCTCAGATCCCCCTCTGAACCTCCACAGCTCAGCTCTACAAAGCTGTCACAAATCTCATGGTTGGCACAAACCAGACTGCTGAACTTCTTTCCTGCTACCTCTTGGATAAGGGCAGCTGTGGAAAGGCCTTGGATTTGACTGCAGCATGGGGAACACTTTGAGTTTTGCTCTCATTTCAGCAGGTGCAGGTTTGAAGTCCTAGAAAAACAAATGGACATTTGCTTTCCTGGCCACCTCTCCCTCAGCTTTGTTCCATCTCTTGTTAGAAACAGCACAAAAACCAGTGAAGGAAAAGAGCTTAAAACAGGGCTTCCTTTCCAACTAAAAAGCCTTTGATGGAATAACAACACAAGTAAGTGCAAATCTCAGCTGTGCTGGTCCCAAGACATCACAAACCTTCAGCATAGCAAGTAGCATTCTTGAATGCATCAAAATCTTGTCTTTCAGCATTTAATGCGAGACGTTACAAACTAATGAAGAGGAGAAATGTATGCAGTGTTGCTGTAAACCAAATATACAGATGTAAAATAATTAAGAATAAACTGTTCCATAAAAATGCATGTCAATAAACCCCCGTCTGATAAAGTGATTTATGAAGAATTTTCTAGAATTGCTAAAAAGAATGGTTTCTCGTTTGAGGCTCTGGAAGTCTTGAGTCACATTTTGTTTCTTTTAAAAAAATGTCTTAAAACACATGGCTTTACAGCTGCTGCTTGGAAAATATACACCTCCAAAGTCTGACTTTCATTTAAATACAAATGTACAAAATGTAAACTGAGACAATAGAGAAATTTACAAAACTTTTCTTTAAAAATAATAAAGACAAAATTCAGTTCTAGTATGATGCTATTTAAATACGTGCAAGTAGTCATGTTCATTGAATTTCTATTGCAATGTTCTAAAGAGACAAATTTGATTCACACAGTCTTGAGCGCCACCTCCAAAAACAGACCTGAGTGGAAATTTCTTCTTAAAATGTGAGGCTCCACTGGAAGGAATGGATAGAAAATCTCCATTTTGGGAGATCCATATTTTCTTTTTTCACTCAACGGTGGAGGCTCTCTCATCCACAGAAGCTCCAGAGATTATAGTGGAAGGATGCAACATGTTGTTGTTTCATGGGACTGAGTTGGAACTAGCTGCTTCCAGTGGAGTTTGAACTTACGTGATTTGAATTTATGTGGTGATTTAAGCTGGCCTTTGAATTTGGAGAACTCTTTGAATTGTTCTGATGCTGTAAGAAGAAGAAGACAATGACAATTAGACATCCAAAATAAGCCATGGGGTTTTTTTAATCCAACACTGTTCATTTTATGGTACTGACTGGACTGCAAGATTTTTAAAAATATCTTCGGAAGCAAAATATTCTTCATTTTCTTACCTGTAGTCTCTCTAGGTCAGCAGAACCATGGCAGTTCTTGAGGAATGAAGCAAGGAAGACTCACTCGAGCTCCAGGAGCCAAATCAATTCACTGCAAAATGTCAGTATCTGCTAAATCTGACTAATACAGAGGATACCTGCCAATGCTCAGGCATGGTTTTAACCCTACAGAAATAGACCAGTCTGAGAATGTTATTAACATTTGCAAGTGGTGCCACGGTGCCTCGTGAACGCTGCACATCACATTTTATCTGGGCTGCTCTCTTCTCTAATGGCTTGGTTTCCTGCCACGACTGCCTCCCTCAAAATGTGCATTTTCTTTTTTTCTCAAAACACATAAATCAAGGATTCCACAAGGAACTTCTTAAAACCATAGAACAGTTTCAAAAGGCATTTCAGCATACCACTGAAAAATAGGTTGGGTAAGAAGTTTTCGACTGCTGGAAACAAAACTCATGAGCAGCACTGGAACTGCTGGTGGCAAAAAAAAATCACACAAGGTGGATGAAAAACCTGGGATATGGAGGTGACTGTGAGAGCCAGCCCTCCCTAAGATGCACTGCCTTTCTCCTAGCAAAGATACCACCAGAAATGTGAAATTGGGCATCTACAGGAGTTTCCTGGTCTTAGTCATAAAAGATCTCACCTGTCGCTTGAATATTCTCTGTAGCAATCCTTTCTTGGGTGGCTCTGGGGGGTAGCTTTTGTTTAGGTCTGGTGAAATAGTACCATTTGGTCCAAATACATTCAGCTCCTTGAAGCACTCTGTTTCTATCATCTAGCGGAACACAGTGAGAGAGAGAAAAAAAAGGAATTATTCATCTGCACTAAATAAATTCCACTGGTGCTAGGCTGTTCAAAGTCGGCAGCGTGTGAGGAGAGGGAACAGTTGGATTCCTGCTGGTGTCTATAGAGGGCAAATAGAGGGTATGAAAAACAGAGGCTGAGTCTGCTCTGCGTGTTTGCACATCAGGCTTGTCAGAAGCTGCCCCACAAAACCTTCTGTTCTTTTCTTTAGCATTGTGGAGAGTATCAGGCACAGACAGGCACACTTACAAAATCCCAGTTATTAGCACCCCTCTGCCCAGGCGGATCTGCTGCTTGATGCAGAGCTGGATTCCGAAATCCACTGTTGGCTTTGTTTTGATATCAAACAGAAACAAAGACCCAGATATGGAAATGCTGGAGGAGTTCAGGGTCCAGAGTTAACTGCTGCAGCTGGGATTACTGCAGAGAGTGGGTGAGATCAGGGTCACCAGTGGAGGATCCTTCTGTTGGGATTTCCAGCTGTACCACAGCAGCTCCTGAGGGCTGTCGAAACACCTTTGTAGAAATCCAGGAGGAGGAAGTGCAGTAGGATCCTTGCCAATTTACACAAATAAACTGAGCCAACAGATACAGTCACCTGAACCTGACATCTGTGGTACATTACAGATCTTGAAAGAGGCCATTTGTAACTCATGAAAGCATTAGAGTCTGGCAAGTTATGCAGTAGCTATGTATTACTGGAAACACAGAGCTCCTCTTAAACCATCTGTGTTACAGGGTTTATTGCAGTAATTTTGCTATGATACATCCTTACCTCATTTTGCCATGGAATAGACACTGATCCTGTGGAAAACTTGGAATAGAAATCGTCATCTGTTTGGTCCAGGTTAACTCCTTTCACTGTGGAGAACTGCTCGATGTCTAACACATCCTTGCAGTACACTGCTCTGGGCTATGTCAGCAGGAAAAAAAGGAGAAATGACAAGAGGAAAAATATTTCTGAGTTGGACCATGTGCTTTCATTCACAGACTCAGTCAAGTGAGAATGTCTAACAAGTGTGTGTCTGCATCCTCCTTCTCCAGACTTGCTCTGCCCGCATGTTTATCATCAAAGGCTGACTTCGCTCTAAGCACATTAAGCTTCCTATTCTGAAGTTCTTAAAGCATCAGTCATAGTGGGTTTTAGTCATCCCTGTACCATCTGGTTAAGAGGTGAGAGGAAAAGGACAGAAAGAGCCAGAAAAGGAAAATGGAACCCTTCAGTAGTCTTTTCATTTAGAGAGGGAAAAACAGAAAACCAGAATGTCTACAAGTGGCACACTGGAGAGAGCTCTGAAAAGAGGCCTCAGATAGAAGTGCCCTCCTGCCCAGATAGCCGTGGAGTTTGCAGCTTAAAAGTTTAAAGGAATGTATCCTAATTGCTAAAGAAAGCAGAGGAGGTTTGGCATTTTCCCCATTGTTTTTATTAATAGCTCAGCTGCTGGAAGCTGCCCAGAATTACCTCTATTAACTCGTTAAACTTGGCTGCATTTCTTCAAAGAAACAGACAAATGGCTTTGCCTTTTTGAACTACCTAATTTTCTGGGACGACAGAGACAAAACTCTTTGCAGTGATGCAACTTTCAGCTCATATTCCAACATTCAGCCCCAGGGAAGCAGAAGGAGTCATCACTGGCTGCCTGTCACAGGCAGTGTGTGTGCCCAGAGACTTCCCACCAACAGCACAGCCACCCTTTGATGTGCAGGGATAATCGAGGGGTGGCTTGTGGGGCCAGCCTGACCTGCTGAACCCCAGCACGTGTCGAATCCTACTGTCTATTTGTGGTACCAGGACAGTACTTTGTGTAGTTCTGAGCACTGTGACCAAAAAAATGGAGCTGACTCCTGACAGAAGTCCTGTTTGCTGAAGGCTGCATCCCTCTGCATTCCTGACAGCTGCAATCCACAACATTTTTGTGGTGATGCAGTAATGTAGAAGAGGATGGAGAGACGTGATTTGGGTAACAACCTCTACCATTGGCTATATAGCTTTGGGTGATTCA
Source organism: Daphoenositta chrysoptera (assembly GCA_013397915.1). NCBI lineage: Eukaryota > Metazoa > Chordata > Aves > Passeriformes > Daphoenositta > Daphoenositta chrysoptera. The sequence goes on along the minus strand of VZRO01006867.1, from coordinate 797,856 downwards.
GCTGACTTCAGTAAAGACTGGGAAATCCATGGATGAAGTGCCAAATAAATTAAATTAGGGGACCTCTTGAGTTCCCAATAAATAGCCATAAAAATTTATACGCTTTGCTTTTGAAAATACATCTCTAAGAGGTGCCTTCTAGGCCTTACGTGCCACAGTTTTTACACACTCTGGCGGATCCCAAATTTGAGCCCAGAATTTTATAATTTTCTACATCAGAAAGAAATAGTAGCTTGTCTCTTATTTCTTCCCACTAAAGCAGGTCGTAACACCACAGGCTAATTGGCAGGAATAACCAGGCCACATAGTAAAATGTAAAGCAAAACCAGAGCAACTAAAGCAAACTTTTGTAGCATTTAAACCACTTTGGTTTGGTGGAACTCGCAGCAACAGGAATGGGAGCTGCCAAGATGTTACTTTCCTTAATATGTTAAAATGGCAGTGTTTACTTAGAACCATATGGGAACTTTAAGGATAGAAGCTCCAGCCAGAAGGAGAGCCCTGCAGGAGGGAAATAATCAGATAACTCTGCGCACTGGGCTAGAAACCGATACCACAAAAGGGTGGAAAAAGTTTTGTTGTTGCCAGTGCAACAAAGACTTTCAGTATGTGTGAGCCTGGTGTGTAAATCTGAGTAAGGACTCAGCGTTGGGTTCCGTGCCCCATGAACACTAAAAAGCTCCAAATGCTCTCTCAGGTCCAAGTCACCTGGTGGCCTTGAGGTGACACCTGATAGCTGAGCCTGGCTCGGACTCTCTGTAACAAACCACTGTTCTTGAGATGATCCAGTTCCACAGAGCTCTGGACTTTGCAATTCTGGTTTCACCTCTGTAAACCTGTGTGCACACATGTGGCTTTCACTGCTGACTGTCCCAAGCACCAGCTGGCCCTGAGCACACTGATTTTCACAGTAGTACCGTGGATAAGGGAATACAAAGGTTCCCAGTGCCTCCAGTGTCATACAGGCAGGTTGTGGGAAAAGGAGTGGGAATGGATCAAGCCCCAGATTACCAGCCTGCATGGAGATCCACCCACCCTGCATCCACATGCCCACAGAGCGCTCTCTCCTCTTCCTCCCAGCCTCCCCACTCCAGCCCTGCCACTTATCACACCTTCCTAGGGTAGCTACCCATGCAGGGAGCGATGACAGCCCTGAGAGAGAGGAGCTATTTTAGAAACAAACCTCTTCAAAGAGGCCACTGGGGGTTCTTGCTATCGTACTTACATCAGGCACAAAGGGAGGATCCAGCATTCCTGCTTCTAACCGCTTGAAATTCATGCTCTTGAAAAAGGGGTGTCTCTTCACCTCTGCTGCACCTTCCCCTTGACATCCCAGCCGCTGCTTCACGTCTTTGGTGAGGAGCTGAAACGTGCCGAGAGCAATGGTGAGGGTGTCAGAAAAGCAACAGCTCCACAAAGATATTTTTATCTCCACTTGTTTTTGAATGTGCCCAGAGGGAAGTACAGAGGGGAGCTGCAACTGCTGTTACTTAAAAGCAGAAGTTAAATGGATTAGGACTGCACTGTTCTACATGCTGGTGAAATCCTCTGAAAATCACCTGCTGTAAAGTATTTACAGTGAAAACAGAAACCATTTCTTCTGCCTGCTTTCAGTGAACACTTTCAAGAGGAGGTGTGACATATCCTAGTATAAAGATATACTATATCTTTAATATATATAAAGATGCACGTTCATAAGTTCCATGTGCTTTGTCTCAGTTCTTTTGATTTTGTTTGTTTGTTACGCTTGTAGGAATGATTTTCCCTTAGAACAACAGGTGCTTAGGAAAAATGAAAAATGCAAAAAATGTATTTCCCTCACCCATTGCACTACATTCCAGTGCATCATCACACGACACATTGAACCAACCCTTTATACTCATGGGCTTATCTCTGCTGAACTCAAGGGGAGTTCCATCCATGGAGCCAGTGCCCAGTAATTATCCCCAGTTCTGCCTTTTTTGTTTTCAGAGAAGGGCATTGCCCCACCTCTACCTGCTACAGCAAGTCCTGCCTGTTTCCTGGGTACCAATGGACACCAGCTGAACTCAGCATCTTTGGTCTATCAGATAAGCAAGTCAGTGAGCAGAAACACCGTGATATTTATAGGGGAGACTCTGNAGTGGAAGGTGTCCCTGCCATGGCAGAGGGTTAGTCGGGGTGGTGTTTGAGACCCCTTCCACACAAACCTCTCTGCGGAGCCGTCCCGCTCCTGAGCCGCTCGGGCGGTGCCGCCGGGAGGCAGCAGAGGAAAGGGCAGCGCGGCGGGGCCGGCGGCGATCGCTGCTCCGGGAAGGGCCGGGAGCGGCCCGGGGGCTTTTCCCGGGGCTAAGGGGATGGGAAGGCTCCCGCCTCTCCTCCGGCTCTGTCCCCGGCAGTCGGGCCGAGCAGCAGCGCTCGCCGTGCCCGGGTGGGCTGTGCAGGGCAGTGGCACCGGCAGCACCAGCGCGGCCCCGGCGGGGTTCTCTGAGCCCGGGCCGGCACCGAGCCCGCCGGAACACCCCCGCGACAGTCCCCTGACCGCCCCAGCTGCGGATGAGAGAATGCGGACGCCTCTGGGAAGGAGTCCCGCGCTCCCGGGTGCAGCCCCGCAGGAGCAGGACCGGGAGCCAGGCAGGCTCCCCGCGGGACAAGGCTGCCGGGAGATGCTGCTCGTGGGATGCTCAGGGCTCGTGTGCCCCTGCACCTTCTGCCTGGCATCTCACCGAGGGGGAACCTGGAAAGAATTGTTTGTTGCTAATGTCATGGTGTGACCTTTCCTCTGGTGCCTGGCTAGAGCTGGGGTTTCTCGTCCTTATCGGGGGTTTACAGTCTCACAGCTCTTTAGGCTTCTCTGAAGTGACACCTGATAGTGGGCATTGCTACCATCTGGGCATTGGTGGTTTTCTTATCTGACTTCCAACAGCCACCCCAGTTCTGCTTCTGTGTTTCTGGGGGCCTCATTTCCAGCCTGAGATGGCAAATGGCTTTGGCAATCCGTGTGTGCAGGGGCCACCCTCCAGCCGGTCCTGAGCAAGCTGCGGCGGCAGCAGCCAAGGCAGAAATGGAGGTGAAGGGGTTTGTAGACATGGGAGCTTTCTGCTCAGGTCTTTCTGCCTCAGCAGCAGCAGCAGCAGCAATAGCAGGAGACAGAATGGTCAGATGAACGGGTTTAAAGCCACTGGTGCTGGCCACACTAGCAACTTTCAGTTTCCAAATAACCACATCCCTTTCTTTCCCACACTCCCCTCTGCCTCTGATGCTGTCTAGGTGGTGACATCTGGGCTGACAGATCACCACAAGTGGCTGAGCCGTAAACGTAAAAAGACTTGAGGAAACATCTCTGTGCCTTGCCATTCTCTGAGCACACAGATTCACGTGATACTGTACCACATCCATCTGGCTCACTGCAAAAGATCTTTCTCAGAGCACTTCTCTGGACTTTCCTTTCCCCAGCTAGAAGAAAAGAGGGATGCTTTGCCTTCAAATCATTGCATTAGACTTCGAGTTTTCATGATCCTGAGACTAGGATTTTTGTTGTGAGGGTTTTTTGGGTTTTATTAATCCCAACAGCTATATGCTCTAGCCTTTGTGAAGAACGTCACCTTGGAATTTCCAGTCACAATCGGGCTTGCTCTATTCTGGTTGGGCAAAGAAATCAAAAGTTCTTTTAATCTTTTATTCTCATGTCAATAGGACTTTCCTGACAGTTGGAAAGAAGAATCTGAAGGCGGAAAGGACATTTTTAGTACCCATGGCTCTGATATACTTTTGGAAATGATACCTTGGACCTTTCAGGAACAGCTGAGGAGCAAGTGGTGGTAGGAAGGGATAGATTTGGAGATGACACAGGAGACCTCTGCAGTCTCTGCTCTCAAGGGATAAAAAGGGGGGTTACTTCCCATCTCTGCAGTGTGGATTCTGGACTAACTGGGGAGACCAAGCTGATCTGTGAATTTACCCTTGTCAGGCTGTCAGATGTTTGGAGCAGTCAGAGGAAAGGGGAGCTGAGGATAGAAAAAGGCTGCCTGGGGATTCCTGGGCTCCTCTATGACAAACAAGGGAGTATTCAGTAACTTCAGATGCAAGAAGGATGAATGCAGTTGGTTGTGCCTGGCTGGCCACTGCTGGCTGAAAGACACAAAAGGGAACAGGCCACTGGGAACAGGCTGGGACTGAAAGACCTCAGAAAGGAGAGGATTCTCCTGCAAAACCCCGCTGCAGGGGAGCAGCTGCCAGTCTCTTGAGAGTCCCAGGAGAGTCACAATGGAGAAAAATGTAATAAATAAATGGAATTTGAGAAGCTGTAGATGCAGCCAGCTCTAGAGACGGCAACAGGTGAAACCAGACATTCTTTCCGGCTTCTGTTGTGGATATCAAGACATAGCATGGACTAGAATATTTTCCAGAAGGGAAAATCCTTCCTTTCTCCAAGGAATAATGAGTCTTTTACCATTTCCTGCAGCCCCAGAAGCTTTCTGCAATAGTAAACCCATGCAAGAGACTGAAATATGCATCCCATTTGGGAATCTGACATGGAAAAGAAAATGGAGATAACAACTCAATGTTTTGAGTTATCTCTACACTTTTGTTTAATTCTGCTTCAAAGGGTTTATTTAATATGAATAGAGAGCAGAACAAAAACAACTCCATCAGGCTGATGACAAGCCCTCCTGGGACAGCAGTGCAAGGGACCCCATCAAACATAATTTAAATGTAATTCTACAGTAGAGCCTGCAGATAATTCACAAAGTTTCAAACCTGGAGGTGGCCTGGGCCACTCAACCATGCATGAAGTTGATGCCAAACAGCAGAGCTTTGTGTTCTGGTAACGAAGGTCCCAGATGACACTGGACATTCAGGGTTTAGACTAAAGAGGTCATGGGCAGAGCATGACAGGAACAGGACCTTCAAAGAGAGTACCAGCAGTGAAGTTACAACAAGAACTTGATATAAAGAGCTCTCTGATACTTTCATGTCACTCATTTGATCCCCACTGGGAACTCAAACTCTGCAATGTCTGAGACTTTTTTCCATGACTTTGTTTTGCTTCCTTCACAAAAAGAAACAACTGTTGTGAGGATTGCTAAAAAAAGCCCAAAGTCCCCAAAGCGCTGCTTTATCTTCATGTGATCAGTCAGTTCATATCCAGATCATACCATGTAATAAATAATTCCAAGTCCTAAGATGTTGGTCCTAAAATTATAGGAGGAAGGGAAACAAAAAATTGCTGCTCATGAAAGGAGATAAGGGGAATGCTAAAACCATTTCCATTGACCCAGCTGATCAAGCAGTTTAAGGAATCACCTAGATAAAGTTCAGCCCTGACATTGAAGTAAACATATTATTTTAAGCAATTTTTAGAGAGTAGAAAAGCAATACTATGGTCAATTACTAAATGACAGAAGAGAGATGAAAGAGCAGTTATCCTTGGGCGCTGATAAACTTTAAGGTGTCATAATGTTGATTTCCCTGGGATGAAAGCAGAAAGAAGGGATGGCAGTAGGCAGGAGGAGCTGTATGATGGCAGAGTTCCTGATGGTGAGTGAGGAACAGGAAAAAAATTGCTTTAAAGGAAAACAGAACCCATTATCTTTTAGTTGGTTGGAGGGGGGGAACTTTGAGAAGGGAAGGGAGATCAGAAACATGGGACAGCTGAGGCTGGAAGCCACATCTGGACAATGTCTAGTCCAATCCCTCTGCTCAAAGCAGAGTCTCCTAGAGCAGGTTGTTCCAGACCTTATCCAGTTGGGCTTCGTATATCTCCAGGTGTGGAGACTAACACAGACTCCTTGGGCAACCTGTTCCACTATTTGGCTACCTTCACCATGGAAAATCTGTTTCCCAGTGTTCAGAGGGAACTGAACTGCTCCTCTGCCCCAGCTTGTTTCCCTCGCTTCCTGTCCTGTGATGGGACACCAAACCAAGAGTTTGGCTCTGTCTTCTTTACACCCTCCCATCAGAGATCCCTTGTGCAGGGCAAAATGGGAGCTGCAGGGATGAAAGGCATCAGGGAAGATGAATCTGTGGGAAATGCAGACAAGCAGGGCACTGACAGAGTGACAGAGGAGTGCAGCAATGTGGGCCCATCCGACACTGCTGACTTGAATGCACTTCAAGTCACATCTTTGGATGCATGACTGCACTTGTCAGGGAAAACATGCATGTACATCAGTGAAGTACAAGGCACAACAACAACAAACACGGAGCATTTCCTAGAAAGACTGGATTTTTTTCACAGAAAAATCACACCAGGAACAGCTATGTTATATGGGAACTATGGGTTGGGGAGCTTCCCAGAAAGCCAGCTGCCCCTGTTCCTAATTATTTGTTATTCATCTCTGTTTCAGTCCAAAATGAGGTCTGATTTATGGGAAATTACTTACAAAATGAAACATGGAAATATGGGATAGATGATGATTAATGGGAGCTATGATATGTGCCTGCAAAAATGCAAAAGGGCACAAACATCCAGGAGGGGAAGGTTGACATGGGGTGACACCAGAGGGTTTGCATATGAGTAAATGAATAAAGACAATGTGTTTCCTGGTGGTGATGCCATTAGCTCACAGAGTAACAGCTCTGAAGAGAAGGTTGGGCAACATGGTGGGAAACATTTCCTCACTCCTGCCCTGAAGAGTCCACCATGGGAAAGCCTTTTGTGTTGGATCTTGGTGAAGGCTCAAGCTCAAGGCTTTATGTATTGCAACTTTTTGCTTCATTTTGTAGACATGACGGGTACTTTATTACTCTTTTGTTTCCTTGTTAAGATGCTGATGCAAAGCAACAAAGTTCTGGCTTTCAATATAAAAAGCAAAAAGAATTTGAGAAAATACGTTTGAATAATGGATTTTTTAAAAAACATCACTTGATAAAATAAATTGCTTTTGGATGGTAAACCACAAATTCCATCACACTCAGTATCAAGACTAGGACTCTTCCTGCCTTAAGATATTAATGCTCAGAAAGGGAAAGGTTATTTTTGGATCCATTAATAGTTTGCACAAACCACCTCAATAAACATGCCATGTGATTAGACAGGGAAGCAGCAGTGATCAAGTTTTCAGGAAAAATATAATTTTTATATAGTCTATGCTTCCCTGAGGCAAGAGAATGAACTAGATGATCTCCTGAGGTCCCGACTGCCTGTAACCATAGTCTCCATGGCTGGAAGATGAAAATGACCACTACAGTGTGATGACTGTCTGCTCCCCTGGGAGTGTGGTAGGTCGTCTACAGCACTATCCCATCAATGCCACATTTAATTCTCTGCTTTAGGTTCTCATGGCTATTTTCAAAGTACAAGTCCATTCTGTTATGCAAGGGACATAAAGAGCAACAAGAAGGGCTTCTACAGGTATGTCAGCCAGGAAAGGGGGTTGGACTAGGTGATTTTTAAAGGTCCCTTTCAACCCAAACTATTCTGATTCTGTGCCTCAAGCAGCAAGATATAATTTTTGCCTCACATCTCCATTTCAGATTAACAGCAGGACACACACACACATTCTCTGCCACTCCAGCAGATGCTGCTCCTCACCTGGTGGGAGCTGAGATGCTGTCTGAGGAGAGAAGGCAGCCTGTTGGGGCACATGGGATGGTCTGAGAGAGCCCATGGCTGCCCCAAATCCTCCCATGTCAGCTTCACCGGGGGCTCTGCATGGCCAATTAGGGGCAGTGAATGGCTGGGAGCATCTATCAGGAGTGATGTCAGTTAATTACCACCCCGAGGATTCGGGAATGACTTGGTGCACTGCGAGTTAACGACTTCCAGGCATGATACTTGGCAGTGCTACCGTGATTATTTTGCAAGAAGACTCCAGTGTCTCTTCATGCCTCCAGCCAGCCAGAGTGCTGTGGAACTGCTCTTTGCTTGCCTGTTGCACAGGACATCGGTGAAACTCTCCCTACCTATTTGTTGACCTTTCCTCCCCTTCGTTCTCCCTCTACCAGCAAACACAGATATGTCATTGTCTCCAAAGGAGACCTCACTCGTTAGCAAACAACATCCAGAAAAATGCCACATCCTCTTCCAAATTACAATTCAGCCTTCTAAAGATGGATGTCAACAAGACATTGATGAATTCAGACACAGCTTTGAGATTTCTCAGAGGGATTGAGGATTTCCATTGTCAGACATGGCTATTGTGCTACGAAAATGACTCCCAGCTGAAAGAGTGAGAAAACATTTTAAAGAACAGCTCAACAGTATTAAGAAAAGCTGGATACCCTGGCACCCCGGGGCAAAAGCTGCTAACAAAGTTAGTGAGATGGGCTGGGACAACATTTGAGTGTCACAATAATTTCATTGCATAATCTTTGTCCTGCTTACCCCCAGCTCTCACCAAAGACAATGGGAGCGTGGGGTTTGCAGTTCCTTGCAGGAGACAATCAGATTCTTGCATCATCAAGTCCTTTTTATTTTTTTCTACAAGGTTATAAAAGACAGAAATGCATTCTTGACTGCAAACTAACACTCAAAGTCTCATGAGAATAGATACCGTTCCCTTGGCCATAAAACTTTGGAGAGGGCTCAGGATGACCGTGATGAATCTCAACGAGAAACAAGCCCAAATAAACATAGTTTGAAAAAATGGAGAATGCAGTGATCCCATCCACAGATGAGCTTGGTTAGTCCTCGTTTCTGCAGCCCCTCCATGGTGCCCTGTTACTGCTCAGACCGTGTCAGACACAGCTCGTTAATGAAGCTGCCCCTTCCAGCCCCTTACCATTTTACAGATGGACTTGGCCTCCTCAGAGAACTTATGGGAGTACACCTCTTCTGTCTCCAGCACTCTTCTGTCCACTTCTTCCCTCTTCACCTTCTCCTTCCTTCCACGGAATGGTGATTGCCCAGCAATCATTTCATAAATGAGACAGCCTAGCCCCCAGTAGTCAGGGCTGAGTGTGTATCTCTGGTTGTTCAACACCTCTGGAGCTGTGGAGGAGAGTGAGATGCCTTGTGGAAATGCTTGGTATTTACACAGGCAGAACACTTAAATGCCTAGAAATTTCATTTTGGTGACTGAATACAGATGCACAGAGAAGGGTGGGTAAAACAGAAATAGCTCCTGATTTCAGTTGATGGCATTACAGGAAATGCAGCATGCTACATGCCACGGTGTTCTCTCTACATGCTACATGCCTTGTGCATGCTGTCTTCTGACTTCTCTACCAACTCAGTCCAATTAAAAGAAAAAAAAAGCACAAAAAGAAGTTGGATCTAAATATTAAGCAGAGACCTAATCTTAAGAGTTCCTCCAGATTTCTCTGTTTAGGGAAGAAATGAAGTGCAAACACACATCCCGTAAACAGCCGTGACATTTCTTCAAAAGCAAACGCTGTTCCCTTTGGTCAATTTACAGCTTTTCTTTTTCCTCCAATTAAAAGACCCCCAATGCTTTAATTTTGTGTTGCAACCCCACACAGTGCTTTTGGGCAGATAGTCACTGTCTTGCAGGCACCCTCACCTCCATGCACGGGTGCAAACACATCTGCACGTGCTCACAAGCCTTAGTGTGCACGCCAACTTACACGGAGATAACAAAATTTACACATGACAACTGATTTGCTTGCTTTCATTAAAGTCTCCATAGGGTGTAACAGTGGCTCACATCAGCTAGTTTCTATTCAGTCAAATAAGCATAAGCAGTTTTTACTCCAAGAAATATGCCCACCCAGAGAATGCATGAAAATAATTACACTGAATTTAGAAAACAGATCTAGCTAAATAAGGGAGTGCAGTTTGTTTGGTTGGTTTTTTTACCAATGTACAAATCTTTACTCATCTTTTGTGCAGCCTCCCTTGCACACAGAAGAAAACTCAAGATGACCCTGGTCAAGATGACCATAGGTGTGGACTTACCCATTTTATCATAACCATACAAATACATTCTAACTCTTATACAAAGCAGCAACTAGGAAGAAACTTATTTTGGCACATAACTCTCCTAAGATAAATCTATGCTAAAATCACTAGAACCCCAGTTGTTGTCTCCCCTTTCAATTTTCTTTGCTGATTTAAGGTTATAGACCAGCCTCACTGAGAGCTGTAGAGGTCCATCCTTTCACTCTCTTCTGACTTCCATTATCAGAATTTCTGTGGGAGTTGCTGCACAGAACTGGACCCAGCTGAATGTGAATATTTTTTATCCTTTTTCTTAAGCTTACTTGGCAGAAATATCTCTAAAACTCAAGTAATCTCAGCAAATTTTAAAAAAGATGAGCTGTGGAAGACTTACCCATATACCCTACTGTTCCTACTCTTCCACGGATTGATTCACCCTCGGGGATTTTAACAGCTAGACCCAAATCAGATATTCTAATATGGCCTGGAAGGAACAAAGAAACAAAACAACACAAAGCAGATATAAAACCTGACCCAAATTAGTCCAAAACCCACAACTGTGGTCATTGCTGAAATACTCCTGCTCGGACATTTTAAGAAAAGAGTGTTCTGAATCACTGAATTGGAGCAGTTTCATTGATAAAGAAAAGAAGAATAATTATTGGCACTACAATGCAGTGAAATAAATATTAACAGTGAGGCTGTGGACAGGAGTGGATTGTATTAGGTATTTTAAAACCAATGAAAAAAGGCAGAGAGAAGCATGCTGTGGGGAAGTATCTTGAACTGATCACAGAGGATGGATGGGCTGATAATTCCATAACTCTGTGATGGCTGAAGAGGCTACATCTGGTCTGCAAGTCAGCACTAGATTTGATTACCGCTGCCTTCAGCAACCAACGGGTACCTGGGCTCACATAAAACCAGACTTGGCTCAGCAGAGGATGAAAGTACTTTCAAAAACGGAGGGGGAAGCACAGATTTAGAAATTAGAACTCCCTTTGTGTTGCATCAGCCCTGCAGCAAGAAGGATGGAAAAACAAGGAGGGAAGGCAGAGAGCCCCAGCAACGCCGAGCTCTGGAGAACAGCCCCTGCTGAGGGCACGGCTGCCTCCTTCCATCTGTGCTCCGAGCTCCAGCAGCTCTGCACCCCAAGACAGGAATATCAGTGTATGCTGAGCCTCTTAATCACTTCAGAGCATTATTTGTCTTTGTGCAATATATAGCCTAAAACTAACTTAATCTACTTTACTGTGGAAGCATCTCTGTAAACCTCCCAGACTTACCATAATCATCCAGCAGGATATTTTCTGGCTTCAGATCTCTGGAAACGAAAGATAGCAGTTATGGGTATGAAGCTGGTTTTGATAACACAACCATACAACAGCGTGAGTGCATTTATTACTCGTAATAAACCAATTGAGTGTCAACTCAAACAGCAAGGAGCTCCTGAAACCAATACAACCTTTTACAACTCACTTCACAGATAGACTGAAACCATATGTCTTTTTCTAAAGTGGAGTTACAATTTTTCACTAAGCCAAGCTTTTAGTTCCTAATCTACCCTATAATGGGCTCATCCATCTAGTCCTGCAAGCCCTGTAAACGAACCCCTACAGTCCTGTGTGTTGCTAAATCTCTATAACATTTTCTGTTATAAAATCTTAAGCTAAGAAAAAAAAAAAGATTTTAGGTTTTAAAATACTTTATTTACATGTGAAAATGGAAATGGCAATCTGGTGGGCTCAAATTTTCTATGTCTGGCATCTGACTCAGACCAAATATGTGAATGCGTGTCCATGCTCTTGTACACATGTGTAGTAATTTTTTTCAGTTTGGAAAATGTGGAGCAGAGTGGGTAATGCTGTGCCCAGATTAAGATTCTTCTTACAAACATTTGTGAAACTCTAGTGCCTGTGTGGTTTGGAGCAATGCCATGAAAATTGGCAAGGTGGTCAGTCTGATGTCAAAGATGTGCCTTTTACTGTTCCTGAAAAAAAAAAACCAAAAAACAAAAAACCCAACAAAACAAAAAAACCCTTCCCAAATCTGGGCAAGTTATAAACTACTGAAGTAAATAATCTCAGTTTTCATATATTTAGCAGAGCCTTGGCAGATCATTCTTCTGAAAGGTTTGTCTGCACAAAACCTGCTCCACCAGCTGCTGCTTGGAGGTGCTTCCCAGGCCAGCCACGCTGCCCCTCTTTGACCAAGGCTGTTTTCCAAACCTTTCCAAAGCCCAGCACAACTCTGCAGACGCTGCTGGCCTTGGGCTGCTGCTGCTGTTGAGGTGGGAGCCAGGCAGGTCCCTTCCCATCCTGCTGGTGCGGAGAGGGGATGGAGCCAGCCCCGGAGACGGGAGCAGAGGTCTCAGAGGGGACACAGGGACGTGCTGGGCAGGGAGTGCCCCAGAAGGGCCATGCCCCAGGACTGGGCTGTGCTGGCTCAGAAGCCTGAATGAGGCACCAGTGGCTGGGTGAGGCAGGGAAAACAGGATTGCTTCAATTCACCACATCATGCCCTGGCTTTTATCTGAAGACAGTGTTTAGCCTGGTGCAAATCCAAGCAGTGCTTGGCCTCTTTTTGTAAGGCCTCCTTGCATCTGTGAAGCAGCTTGGTGCTGTGAACTTCCCAGCAAGAGGCATTTCTGTGCAAAGAGCAGAGAGAGGGTGTGGGCAAGAGAAACCTTGCACCAGGGAACGGGGCAGAGCACAGAGCCTGGGCAGGAGCCCACCCCGCCTCTCCAGCTGTACCACCCCAGTATCATGAACTTTCCTGTGAAGGAGAGGGGTGTTTTACAGTTTTGACAATGCCAAGATTGGAATTTTGAAGCTTGCCTTGTTTTTATTTATTATTTCAAGCAAGAACACAGAGCGCTGTGAGTAATCTCCGGTTCTTGCTTGCTTCAGACCTTCCTGACCTCCAAGATAAACCTCACCCAGTGCCCAGTGGTACCAAGCCTACTTTTCAAATAAACAATGCTGAAGTATGCGAAGGGCAGCTGAATGCTGAGGAGAAGCTGTGATTTTGTTTAACATACCACTGTGGGCTTTCCCTATCAGAAGATTTCCAACACACTCAAGGGCATCTCCTATTTATTTTTAAAAAAGTACTCCAAACCTTGTAACAACCATTTCCTTGAAGAACTCCTTGAAACCTTCATCAGTTACTTCATCATCTGCTCAGCAGTTATTAGACCCAACTAAAACTGTAACTGGGGGCCAATGATAAGATATCATTGATGAAAGAATGATAATTGCAATTGTGTGCAATTTGGGAAATGTTGTCTTTGAATAAGAAAAAGTCCATGAGGACTCTGAGAACACCAGTTCAGTCCTTACAGTCCTCTGCAATTTAGGGCAATGAGAGGAAGCTTTCCTCCCCTCCAAGAGATCAGCTGTCATTCCTGTTTTCAGATTTCTGGTTCCTCAGGATCAAGAAGAGCTTCCTTTGCACGGCCAGCACTTCCAAGGGTTCATGACTGAAATGTCCAGGAGGAATAAAACTCCCTGGTGGACACACTGACACCTAAGGCTCCTTCCCAAAGGCTCAGTTTCCCATTTGTAAAGCAGCCTTGCCCAAACATACTGAAACATAAACTGCTGGCACTGTGCCCATGCTCAAAAGGCAATTGTTTGGCTGTGCAGGGCAGCCTAAACAACTCAATTAATCACTGTGGACAAGGCTTTACCATGTATTTGTGCAATGCCTGGGACAATGTGAACTTGATGCTGACTGGAGCTTCCAGGCATGGTTATAGAATAAATTTTAAAACATTACATATATAAAAAATATACAAACAACCAAATATAAACCAAAAAAAGTTACATATATATATGTGTATTTCATATATATATAAAATAAACATATAAATACATAATATAAATAATATAATATAAATATAAATA
>VZRO01006867.1:699681-784079 GCA_013397915.1 Daphoenositta chrysoptera | reverse complement strand
AAATATATATATATATAAATAATTTGAAGAGAACCAGCAGCTTTTTACATTTGCTTTCCATGAACAACCAACCCGTTGACCTTTACTAACACGATGCAGTTGAGAAATGTAACAGGAGTGCCATGTTTGATAGGGGAATTCTGAATGAGATAAATCTGACTCTGAGCCTGGTTGTTCTCCCGGGTCACGTCTGCAGCGTGCGTCAGCAGCGGCCCAGGAGATGGGGATGCATTTTCCAACGCTGTGATTTACTCAGGAGCATTTTGTTTATAGAAAATGAAATTAAGGCTGAGGAATAAGTGTTTTGTGATGAATTATTCGCCTTGAGAAAGCGGTAGCATTTAGCTGCTATATTTTATTGACCTATATAGCACTTCTCACGGGTCCCACAACACGCTGTGCTATTACAAATGAGGGGTCTCTGCAGATGCTCCTGAAATACTGCTAGAAAATGTCACCTACAAGGATGTAGTATCATTCATCACCAAAATGAATGTGCCATCTGAGGTGTAAAGTAGCAGCTCTTTTAAGAGTAGCATGAAAACTACTGCTTAAGGAAGTAGGTGCCATTTCTCTCAGAGCCACGCACTATTTTAGGTGGCCAGATCTGATTTGCTCTATTAGGAAATGGCATTTTACCAGCCATGTTATGAATGTACCAGTCTTTTTTTTTCAATAAAATATTATTGTGAAACACTGTATTACCTCCTAAAATATTTTAAAATGTGGTAGGAGGTTCTCTAAGGGAAAAGGAAGCCAGACACTTCACTCATGATTTGGTTTTTCAATTGACATTAAACACTTAGTACCATTTTGTTCCTTGGGGAAAGAAAAAACCTCCTTCTTGGGCGAGCACCAACTAAATCAGCATGTTATCTGTCTGCCCTCTGTGTGCCAGCTAGCAAGATCTAAGGCAAGCAAGTGGCAGTTTGTTAGAGATCTCCTCCAAGGAACAACAATATTGCAATTTCTATGCATACAAGAATATGCATCACACATACTACACACAGACATATCAAATGATTTAAAGCATGGCTTGGCTTTTAAAAATAGCATCTTATTGTCTATTAATCATTGTCCTTGGAAGCTCTTTCATCAATTTACAGGACCTCTTCTGCTGTGAATGCCAGCAATGATGATTTCACAAGCTCGGATGATGAAGACAAACATTAACTGTTGTTTACAACTACAGTGGCTGTTGATTAAAAAAAATAAATCCTCTTGGAGTCACAAGAACTCCGTCTGCAATCTGCCTGCTTATCCAGCCTGCCCTGGAAAAGTGCTTGTCTAGAGCTGCAAGCCAAAGTGGAAGCTGAGAACTTGGGATCTGCCCTCCTGGAAGCGGCGGTGGCGGCGCCGGGCAGCGCTGTGCCCGCTGGCTGCCCCCAGGGATGGAGGGGTGCTGCCAGCAGGATGCCTCTGTTGTGTGGCTGGGAATGGGCCCCCTTCCACGGCTGGCACGCCAGGATCACCACGATCCCATCTAGATAATCACACCAGTGTAAATCCACGTCTCAGACACCCTCTTGGGATTGCACTCCTTCTGCAATGGAAGTTTGGCTGCATCTCACGTGCTGCAGCCCCTCGTGCAATATAATCTAACTAATTAAAATAGAGGCTTGGATGGAACGATCTCCATTTCATCCCAACTAGCAACTAGATTCCTTAATGAAATCCCTTTAAAGGAACTTCCATCGTTTTCTTATGTCGCTGAGGTAGGGTTTGGGGAGCTTTGTGCTCATTCTGTGTAATTTAGACAGGATGTATTTAGGGAAGCAACTGCTTCCTTCCATGATTACTGTATCATGCCATGTTTACACAGGGCTCTGCGAAATTTCAGCCAAAGCACTCAGGCACCTCAGCTGTACAGCACCACAGTGAGAAGGGAGGATGCAGACCATTCTTTCCTACCCAGAAAAGACATCCTAAGGCTCTAGACAGTGCTTACCTGTACACAGTATTTTCTCTGTGTAGGTCTTCCAAGCCACAAAGAATCTCTGCTGCATAAAACAAAGCTCTTTCCTCCTCGAAGCCTGGGTTTCCCATGTTGTAGATATGAAACTTCAGGTCACCTCCGTTCATTATGGTCAGAACTAAACACAGTGCGTCCTTTGTTTCATAGGCATAGGCTAAATTGACCTAGAAAAACATTTGTAGCACAGTTGGGACAGTTCAGATGGCTGCTAAGAAGGAAGAGCTAGCTTTTCATTAAAGATTTTCTCCAGAAAATGAAAAAAAATTACATTGACTGAATTTGGTCAGTGGGCTTCCTTACAATGGCAAATATGCATTTTAAAAGTACAGAAAAATCAGATATTAGGGTTTTACAGATTGATTTGTAGAATCCAGACTATTTATCAGCAGAAACCCTCAAGGCTCAGATGGCTCCAGAGGCTAGACAAACATACTACTTCCAGGCATATTTTCCCACGTATGAGAAATCTTAGTAATCAAGGGAATCTACACCTCCTGCTGCACCATTCTGCATCTCAGTGAGTTCCCTGGAAGGCCCAGATATCCCAGTCCCGGGGTGATCAAATGGACCATCACGGAGACGTGAAGGTCAGCATCATCCCTGAGAGGCTCTGGTGGGTGCCCAAGGAAAAATCAGACCAGCCAAAATCTACCCATCGCTTTTAAACATGTGCCATCCTCTGGCAGAAGCAAGTAAACACATAAGCAAACACCTTGCATCTGTTGTATTCAGTGTTTCCTGAAATAAGTACAAAGAATATGACACATGCTGAGATAACACTTCTCTCTTTTTATTATTATTTTTTTAATCTAAGGCAGGTTTTAAAGGAGGCACAAGAGCTGGTGTGACTCAGGAGAGCCCTGCATCAGGCAGACCAGCTCCACTTCACTGCTTAGATGCTTCTACAAGCCAATCTCATCTGAGCTACTTGGCTTGAATCTCCTTCAGTCTCCTCCAAGCACCTCTCTCCCAGGCCCTGGGAATTCAGGTAATCACGCTGGATAAGAATAGCTCAGCCTGATGCAGCAGTGATGCAAGCCAAGGCTGCAAAGCACGTCATGTTCCCATGGCAGGCACAGGGCCCTCGACTGCTGCCTTTCTCATGGACCAGAGCCTAAAATGAGACTTGGCAGAGGTACATGGAGCAGGACTAAGGTGCAAAGCAAAAGGAGCCAGCTTCCAGCACCTTTCCAGGAGCAGGAGATGGAGGAGGCACTGGATTCAACCAGAACAGTGCTCAGCAGGTGAGCGGGGAGCCGAGCGCCGCGGAGCTCGATACTCACTACAAACTGACTATTGACTTTTTCTAAAATCTGCTTCTCGTTGAGTGCCATGGATTCGCCTTTCCTCTTCTTTATCCTCTTCTTCTCTAATCTCTTGCAGGCGTACATCTTCCCCGTGGCTCGCACTTGGCAGGCGCAGACCTGCGAATTGAGCAGAACAATTGCCGGGTAATTCGAAGCAAACGCCGTGTCTGGGCTGCCCTTTACTCCTCACCAGCTCCTCTGATTTTAAGATTTTTTTAATCTCCTTTTAAGGCGAGAGACGGCGGCTTAGCGAGCCAGGCCTAGGCGGGGGCAGCTGGGGCACTGACTACTGTTTCCAAACCTGCTGTGGAATATTGGTTTAATTATTTCACTTTCCTCCGCCTGCTTCCTTTGCCACCTCCTTTTGTCTGTGCAGATTGTAATCTCTGTCTGCACCTCCTCTGCCTCTGCTGCCACCTCCAGACACCAGGAAAACACTAAATAAGGGTGTGACCCTAATTCCGCTGCGAATGCAACAGCTGAACGCAAAATAACTCTCAAAAGTGTCCTTTTGAGATTACAGTGTCGTGAGGGGTTAAGTAGAACAGTCAGCAATTAATGAAACATCACAGGCTCCTGCACCTGCATTGCCTAAAAAGTAAGAAACACCCTTAACAGAAAGTTTCAGAATTACTCACCTCCCCAAAGCCGCCTTTCCCCAGTACCCTGTACTGCCGAAACGTGTTTTTCGTTACTGGTTGCCTGCAAGAAAATAAAATAAATAAATAAAACCCCCACCACTCTACATTTAATGCACTCTCTGTGATTTATTTATTTCAGAGGATACTTTTGAAAAGCAAAATAGATAAATATTACATAATTCCATTATTCCAAGGTAATCGCATTATATAATATCATATATAATTATGTAATTACATTACTTCAATACTATGTATGGGTTGAACTTTTCAATTCCAACATATTAAGCTGTAATAAAATACAACACATTAGTGAGTCATCAGTATAATTTCTGCTAGCATCTTAGGACCAAGGAGGGTTCTGAATCTCCATTATACAGCTTTGGCCTTTGTTAAGCAAAGAGGAAGCCTGAGATCTTCCAGTAAGATATTAATTCCCATGACATACAGGATGGACTAACACATTGCTTTGCTTGGCCTGCAAGATAGAAAAAGAGATCTGAAATTCAATCCACCAGAAAATACTTCTGGTGTCTTAAACAAAACATGAAGCTTATATGAATCAGAGGCAGAAGCAATGCTGGGAGCAGGAGAGGTGGATTTATGTGTCATTTCCAGGCTGGGAGAGTGGGAAGGCAAGATCCAAGCCAGTCCATTCCCTCTGGGCTACCTGCTTCCTGGGGGAGCACCACGGGCAAGAAGGGAGCAAGAGCCAAATTAAGGTTAAATCAGTCTGTCCCTGAGGACAGAGTGCTCCCTAAAAACCACTTGACGTGATCCCTATACAATCTCCCAGGCTTCCCACAAAATTTGCTCTTCCAGAATGGCTCCAACTCTACATCCGACTTTTACTTTGCTCCTGTAAAAGTTTTTTAACGTGACAGAAGAAGAATTCTGGGTTCAGCGAGATCCCATTTTGCATCCACCACTCCACCACCAAGGTTTTACAAGGATCCTAGCAGTGGATATGAATATTCCCGTCATCCTTGCTCCCCTCTGGCAGGCAGCCAGCCGGCAGAGGGAGCACAGCAACGTGGCTCTTCCCACCACGGGGATGATGAGGTTGATGACAATGAGGAATAAATGCTAAAGTGAATTCTTTCATTAATGCCCATTATTGTTTTCCTAAGTGGGGGAAGAATAGCGTGCAGAAAGTCAAAACTATAAGAGGAAAAGATGTTATTTTCAGTTTTCCATGAGGCTGCTGCAAATGCTTTTGGGGTTAAAAGCAACAATTAGTAGTGATAACAACGTTCAGCAATGTCCCTGGAATAAATGGACTGTGTGACTGCTCCTTTGGAGCCAGCAGGCTGTCAGAAGGAGCTGTTGATCACTCCATGCTACTAACATCTCTTTGCTAATCCTAAAAACAATTCTCCCAGCTTCTTAAGTCAGTAGCTTGTCACACATGTTGGGGGAATGGAAAAAAAAAAAATCCTCAAAGCATTTCAGAAAATTCCTTATCCCAAATGTGAAAATAGATAGGAAATAGCCTGGCTAGGGATGAATCACCCAATGTTTTTTCAATTGAAATGGAAGAGTAAATGCTGGGCTCAGGAAAGATGGCATGTGGAGCATGTCTTGGCATGAAATGGCTCTTCCCTCTGCCCATCCCTCTTGAGCAGCAGCTTTGTAGCTTTCCAGGGAGAGGAACTGGCAGCTCCTTTGATCTGGAGGCGTCCTGCTGACACCCACGGCTGATGGATCCGGCCCTAACTCACCCGCCGTAATTAATTCTATTTGTGGAAAATGGGGCTGCTCTCAGCTCAAGGTCACTGTCACCCAGCAGCCACCGTCTGCTGCCGCCCTCCCTGACAAGGGAAAGGCACAAGCCCCTCTCCTTGCAAATTAATACCCACTAAGGCTGCCTGGCTATCGAATGTGCTCAGGAATGTCCAGCCAATAAAGAGAGCGAGAGGACCCATACGCTGCATTTTTCTCTGTTCAGAGTGATTTAATAACAGAGACAACTGGTCCAGACAAAAAGTCACCACGTTCAGAGGGTAGCTAAACAGAAAGGCAGCTGAAGTTGCTGAATGTACATTAATCATACCTAATATGTTTAATGCACCTAAGACCATTAAATGGTCAAGCACTTGAGCTGTAGAAGCAAACATTATCTCAACTGTCAGATTTTATTCTATAGATTTTGCATGGAACATAAAAATAAACATTTTTATTTATTTTTATTTTTTAAAAAATCTTGTGACACTTACCTTTCCAACCACTTCCACTGGAGAAACCTGTCGAAGTACATGCTGTTTAGGTACTCTTGGAATGGCTCCCCACTGAGGTGGTCAAGGACAGATCTATCTCAGATGAAAAGGATATATAAGCATTTTATAATCCTGAACTTGGAGCAAAAGAGAAACAAAACAAGAGGAGAGAAATCCAGACTCCTTGTATGTAGGGTTATGTTACTTTTACTTTATTTTGTACTTTATTTTACTCACTGTTTCAATTTAGTGATGTGCATGATGCATTTCGTAACAGGAGGCCTCATACAAGCTGAATACTGGTGATGCTTGCTGAAAATTAATAGGGCAACTCCCACTGGCTTTAATGGACTTTTACAGAGGTTGTTAGCCACCAGACAGCACGTGTCTTTGCTTCTGTTGGTAAATTGAAACAACACGCTCAGGAACTGAGCTCCTAAACTTTGAGGGACGTTTACATCTGGATAGAAAATTTCTGGCTGAAGCCCATTTCCGTGAAAGAGAGACAATCAGAGGCATCATTTTGAGTAGAAAGGTCAATTTAAATTCCTGCTGTATAGAAGCATTAGTAGATGTGACTAAAGTCAAAGGGGATTTCCTAACAGCTAGGTGCTTCATAGAAAAAAACAGAGGAAAGGAAAGTCTGAACAGGAATGTGGATTTGCTTCTGGATCGAGAAAATGATTTTGGGGGTCATGCAATGGATGCAGTGTTTTGCATAAGGTAAGGAATAAAGGAATAAAAAGGTCAGTTTGCAAATGTGAGAAGAAAGTCTGTTGCTTTTGACAGGCAGCAAACAGCCAGGGAGCATCAGGCATCCCATCAGAAAGGCCAGGGGTTTGGAGCTAAGAAAACATGGGCTGAGTGGGAGCTGCCTAAAATGAAGGTGGTTGTGTTGTTTAACAACTGCTGGTGTTGGTTCCTGCCTTGCTTTCTGGGGCTCCTGCATCCACCTCTGCTGGCAGCATTGGCAGGACAGAGGCTGGGTTTGGGTGAAAAATGCCCCAAGAAATGAGCATTTCTGTCTGGGTGTATACAGACACATTTGTGTCCGTGTCTAAGGGCATACAGACGCATTTCCAGATCTTGCTGGAGGGAGGAAATCCTCTCTGAATGACTGCTCTAGTCTGGGAATGGATAGTCTGTGTCTTACCCGGGGGCAGTTCTCTGAGCAAACAAGTCACCATGAGTAATGTGTCTCCTCAGTTTAGTTCCTCACTGTTCATGACACAGTATTTTTGGAATTTCTCAGCTGTTACAATATTATTTTTTTTAAATTCTTGCACCATCAGTTTAGAGAAGGCAGGTAATAGCACATGTTCATTATGCACAAGTCAAATTGTTGCTGTCTTCATTAGCTTTGATTGGACATGGGTCGTAACAGTTTCCCCTAACGGATTATACACAAAATAAAATAAAAAGTAAATCTTAATCTGCCTTAGCAAATGTCCAAATTCAACATCAGAGTTCTAGGTGAAGTTGGAGGAGGGCAGGAGCAGACAGTCAAAATATTAAATGTAAAGGCAGAAGTCAAGTTATACACACATTTTTCTTGCAGACTGATTTTTATCTGTGAAGATATGAATGAAACTCATCCTATCCCTGATCCTACAGGACAGGAGGCTTCATATTTATATGTATGCCTCCCTTTTCTGGTCTGACTGTGAACCCTTCCAAAATTAACATCACTCAGTACCAGTAAATACCAACAGCAAGTTTTTAAAACTTCCTTTTGACCTCCTTTTAGTCCGTGTGAAATGATCAGCATATTTATTAACAAGGTCCCAAACCTGGCTCATTCCCGTGTTTCAGCTGGGATGAAGGAAGGAGCCTGCATTAAGTGGTGTCCAACGCTCGCCCTTTCCATCCAGTTAATTAAAAGCTTCACATATTTTAGAAGAACAATAGCTGCCTTTCAGCAGTTGTTTGCTTTTTAGTTCCCCTCTTTGGCAACAACAAAGTGCATTTTAGAGGGAACTGTCAGCTTTCAAGCCGATTTGAGAACTGGAAACAGGCACCAGGGGGGTTTGTGTCAAGCACAGCTCTGTCTTTGTCGCTGGGACTGGCACCCACAAGCGGTGCGAGCTCCAGAGCATCTCTACAGGACACCAGGCCAAGGCAGGGAAACTGCCTGTGCTGCAAGGGAAGGCCAGGAATAACCCACAGCTCCTACCAACGCAAAGAATAACTGAAACCAGAAAAGGTCAATGAAATGAGTCAAAACAATGAATGACAGCGGAGCAAATTTTACAAATCCCCATTACATCACCCAGGGAAAACAAACCGCGCTTGGCCAGGAACCACATGGGCCCGCGTGCGATGATCCCTCCTTTTCATATTTTTATTGGTTTATGATCTCCTGGCGTGGACGCGCTCGGGGCAGGGTTTGCAAATGCAGATTGCATACCTGGAGCTTTAGCACATAATGGCACAAATCGCTGCAGAAACTGATAAGCCTTTTCCCAGACAAAGGGCGAAATAACGCACGTTCAGAAGGCCACAGACAGACAGAAAGCATTAAAAAAGCCCCGTTCTCCTGGTGAAGATTTTCTGGAAAAGCCATGCAGAGCAAGTTTGCACATTCCTCTGTCTAAATGGACTGTATAGCCACTTAATTTTTATTCACTTTGAAACAGAGATGTTTTCTTTGGATCCATTATCTTTGTAGCTCTTTTCGCACAGCATGAAATGCATGGCTGGTTCACTTGGCTAGAACACTCTGTCAAATACCTGAAACAGTAAGTGCCTGTGTGTAGTGTATATAACGGCATGGAAGTATTTATTGTATTTTGTTCAGATGAAATGACTTCACCGCTTGTCAGCTCTGCCTCTAGGACTGCGAGCAGGAGCCAAAGGTACCTGCCTCAGGTTCAGCCTGAAATGTCTTTTTCTAGCTGACACACTCCTCACAAGCTGCTGGCTGCAACCCTGGGATCTTCGGGCGTCGTGTTATACTTACTTTGTACAGGGAGAGAACAGCTCTTTGCAGGGGCTGTTTTCGAGCTTCTCCTCGGTCTGCTCGATAAGTTCTTGACTGACTTCGGGCACATAGGCTGGAGACTGGGGAGAGAAGAGAGGGGCACATGAACTCTCTGAGGAGGTGCAGATTCTCCTCTCCTAACGTGTGAGAGGCACATTCATTATTTATGCCCTGAGCTGCTTCCATTCAATTCCAGCGGTTGTGTAAAAGCAAAGGAGCTTTACGTCAAAGAGCAGTAAAATAGGATACCGTGGCAACTCGCTCCACATTCCACTCTATCCTCACATTGCTTTTCTGCCTTCTCCTGTACCTTCACCTCCTTGCCCAGCCTCATGAATATGCAGGACCCGCTCCTTGCCAATTCTTTGAACTGCTCCCTTGCATCCCATGAAAAATGTGCTGGCTTGAACTGTGTACAGGCCATTCTATTAAACAAAAGAGAATTTGCCCAGTGTTTTCACTTCATGGGTGATTCATTGTGCAGTCTGAAAAATCCATCTTTTTTTTTTTTCCTGTTAACCAGAAAGCAAAACAAGAGCAGAGCATTGGTACTTATTGATATAGATCTACATCTATCTATATATAAAAAGATGTTCACAAAAGTATCTGGACACCTTAGTTCATCCTTAGAATGACAAAAATAATTCAGCAGCTTCAGAATAATAATTTCAAAAAGGAACTTCGCCAAGCAAGCACATAAACTCTTTTCATCCTCTCCTTCCTTTGGAGAGAATGTATATTCAGCCCTTCAAAAAGCCCTTACCAAAGAGAGGTCTCTTGCAGTATGCCTTGATGGTTAACCAGTTTAGGACTTTTGGGACTAATTATCTAAAAAGACAGTGTTTTAGGCAGTCCACATTTTTACACATCGACTGTATACTGTAATTACATTACAAAGTGTATATTTGTGTGTGTGTGTGCACCTATTTAGGCATTTCTCCCACGTACATGAAAGTCCCTTTATACAACCAATTGGATTTGGGTATTTTCAATAAACCCAGCCATAGATGATAAAATCTTCTTTCCTTGCAGAAGCCTTAATGCTCAGTAAGGTCCCCACCATCCATGCCCACAACCACCAGATGTGCTGAGTGGGTGGGTCACAGAGCATCATCCCTCATTCCTGGCCAGATGTTCTCATTAACTCACCCCTCGTTAGAGATATCTTGGCAAGCACTGAAATGCATTGCAGGCAGAGTTCAAAACCACTGGGAATGAGGACAGAGGAAGGGGCAGAGGTGGAGCCAGAGAAAATCTCCAGCATGTTGAAAGCTGAATTAAGTCTTTTATCTTTTCCTCCCCACTGCTGAAATGTGAATATGATCCTGGTTGTGAGACAAAAAAGTAAGTTTGTTCCACTTGAATGTTTTTAAATAGGAACATGGTTTACAGAACTGTCTGTGCATGCTGTGTAAGGCACTCTCACTGCTCAGCCTTGACAGACAATCTGCAGAACGTGCTGGGGATACCTCTGACCTCGCTGAAATGTTTCCTCATTTCCTCAACATATTCCTCCATTTCCTCAGCAAAAGATACCTAGGGGACACCCACTTTTAATCACAGACAGAGTAGATTACTAATAATTAAGAAGTGTCATGGTTTCCTGAGAGGTAGATAAGCCCCTCACATTATCATCTAAAAGATAGAGACTGAGACAAAGCCAGATTTTCTCAGCTTGATTGACCACTGAGGTAAAAACACATGCCCACAATGAAACCTAAGTCCCAGTTTTAGTTCAAGAAAGTAAGTAAAGGTAAGAGGAAAGCAATGAAAGAACTAGGAAAAAACCTCAAAAGTCCTGTTTTCCAGTCTTACAGCACTGAAACTAGTGGGGGAAAAGACAGGGAAACAGATTAAAACAAAGGTTTTTAAAGCAATATTCAGGTATGAACAAAAGCCCAGTGATTAGAAGTATTTCAGCTGATTTTGGCTAGAAACCAGATGAATGAATACCTTTACAATTTATGCACTCAGTGGATACACAAATGCACATTTGCACACGAATGCTCATTGGTAGCCCAGAGCTGGTACGTGGCTGTGTGAATCCACTGGCTCGAGCCCTGGTCCAAGATGATCATCTCCCTGATTTCCAGGGTACAGGAACACCCGTGAGCTCCAGCCTTGGGACTGCTGTGGGCCAGGAGTGTCTTCGGATGTGAATGGAGCAGCACTTCTGTAAAATCCACACCGAGGCCTCTAACTGAAGTTACTACTGACTACATCTGGAACTTGTTCTACATTTAGAGGTCAAAATTGGAATCCAAAAGCTAAGTACTAAACTGCATAATTAGTCATTTAGACCAAGTGACCTGATTCTTACTCATGCCAGGCAACTCCATTTCCCACTGGGAAATAATTTCCCAGTGGAAGGTAAGCTGCCTTGAGGTTAGTGTTGAAGATCATGCCTACGACACATTACTAGAGTGCTAATTCCATCAAACTTTGTCTGAGATCAAAGGACACTTAAAAAAAAATAAATTACAAGCATCAGCTAACTCTTATTCATAAAGAGGAAAATTAATTCTTGTAGTGAAAGGGGGAAAGAATGAGCAGAAGAAATGGTAAGACAATGTGGGAAGTATTTAAAAATGACACAGACTGTGAATCCTCTTTCCAAGTTTGTGGGAGATACAGTCACCACTTGGTTTTTCAAAACCACTCATTGCTGACCTCTGAGTCTTTAGTTGCTCTGAACAAACTGGGAGCAAGGTAACAACATCAAGGTAGGCAAAGACATGAACACACTGAAATCCTGTGCGTGGACTAGAGGCCTTACAGTGCAGTTCAAACACTTCCCTAGACCACTCCATTTTCTATAACAAGAAAATGAGTTGTTTCTTTTTCTACAGGCTGATAATTTCCAAAGCTTCTGTAGGCCCAGCAAAACATTTTGTGTTGTTCTACAGCTCTTCATAGAGTTCAGGGCAGCACATGCCTGGGAGGAACATACCCAACCCTTTCCAACTCTGCCCACAGTTTTAGGGAGCCTTTGTATGATCCTTCCTGAGATTTTCCTTGAGACTTCACAGTTCCCACTGCTCCCATTAAACAGCCACGGCTGCCATTTTTCCTGTGTGAGTACTGTGCATACCCACAGACTTCAGAAGTTCAAACAAAGCCAGAAACAATCACAAACCAAAACCCAACCCACCAACCTACTTTGTTCCCCTGGAGAACAATTAGGTAGCACAGGTTATGCATGCAAGGAAGCATTTGGATCCCAAGAGTGAAAGCTTCCAAAGGTAACACTTTGCCCATTTACAGATGAAAAAGTGGCTTCTTCCCTGGAGGGGTGCAGAAGATTTCTGCAGCCACAATGAAATGGTTATTAACACCATTCTCCTGCTGCATTATGGGCAATGGCTGTAAAAGCAAATTTGGCTTTTACAAGGGAACAGAGACACCTTTTCCAACATATTAAATGTCCTGTGGCAGCTAGGAGAGCCATACACCATGATTAAGACCATTACATCTGAGCTTGTGACAAAGAATATTCTGCTAACTCTTCAGAAACACCTGCAGAAACCAGTCACACTTTCTTGCATTCAAAAAAAAAAAACAACCCTGGGGAGTTATAACAAGTATAGTCCCATGTTTCCCCTAATGGCTATTCTGCTTCCTGAAGGCAACGAAAGTCATTGTTGATCTCACGTACAATAATGTAAATCAGAAGTTATGCCAGTCAAATCAACTGATTAACACCAGGGTAAAGCTGATGGAACTGAAACCAGATTCATGGCAGCACAAGATGTGCTTAAATTGATCCTACAACAAAATTTTCTCTCATCACATCATCCTTTTTGACCAGACATTTTAATAGTAGTCCAAAAGTCCACACTACTTTTACCAGGTTTTAACCAAAATCTCCTACCTCCCATACCTTCTCCTTTATGGCCAGAAATTGAAAACCTTTGTACAAATATTTTGCTGGCAAAGCAATATCTCAGTTTTATGATACTCTCCCATTTAATTTTTAAGAAAAGAATGCCACTAGGAATTGTGCTAGTGGTTATTTGAGAAACGAAAAATGGATATTCAGTTACTTCTGACTGCCATTAGCCCACCCTGAGAAGTCTCCACTTATGAATCTTATTTTTTCTGTATTTATAAGACAAAAGAGTTTCTCTCAGCTGCTCTTCCCTTTCAGTAAATGGCATGAGAACAGCTGATATGTCTCATACTTGCTCAGGGTTAGCTGTGTTCGTGTCCACAAAAAGTCTGGATGCCAGCAGAGTCCTGTCCAGCAGCAGTGTCTGGTGTGCCCATGGCCTGGCACCCCACTGAAGTACTGAAAAGTAGCAAAATCTGATTCAGATCAGACAAAAGCTTCCAGGCTGTGTGACTCCCCATTATCTGTCATTTTGAATATCATGCTGCATTGCTACACTTCAAAACCTGGCCTCTCCTTTTCTGACAGCTCTGTAAGTTTTGCTACAGGCTATTTCACTCAGACCTCCAAGACCCAGCCTTTGCTGAGTTCACTGAACAGGACAGCCATCAAATAAACCTTCTCCTAAAGTCATCTCTGTGTGTTTGCCATGGGACTCACAGTATCTCTCAGGCAGTGTTTCCTCTGTGACTGTGTGGGGGGCATCCGACCTTTTGTTGATCTATCAGCAAATCAAATTCTTTATCAAACAAGCTGCAGTGCTGGCAGTACCAAGGGAGGCATTCGCAAGACCTTCTCTTTTACTTTTTCATGAAAATGTGTTATTTGCTCTACCTTTTCTTAAGAGACAACTTCCAAATGTTTACTGGGCATGACCTCAGTCGAGGTGTGGGGTGCAGGTGCTGCTCCAAACCCGTGGAGGTGAAAGCAGGCAGCCAGCAGGCAGAGATTGGCACTTCCAAGGAGCAGAAGCATTTTCCTGGCAGCCCAGAAGCTGGGGCTCACACTTCTGGAACTGGGGCGAGGTGAGAAGCAGATGTCCCCAGTTATTCCCAGGAACTGGCACGTTAATTCCTCATTTATTCCCAGAGCCCAGAGCAGATGCACACACAACACAAACTTGCACAGGCAGAGCTGGTTAATTGTGTGTAATGCTGATGTTTCCATGGGAAAAGTGCCAAAATGACAGAGTGGACTGAGAGGGATATGTTGAGGTTCCAGCTAAAGACATATCCAGCTGGGGTCCACCACCATTTCAGAAACCTATAGAGAGCTGACAAGAGCACCAAGTGCCTGGAGAGTTGAGAAACATGCTTAGGAAAAAGAGCCCAGAGGAAAGCATTGAGGAACTAGATCTGTTTAGTCTGGGAAAGCAAGGGTGAAACTTGATAAAGGCGTTCTAATATAGAAATGTTTTTAATAAAGAGGGCAGGGATCAATTATTCTGCATATTCTGCTCTGCACTGGGGGAATGATGTGAAGAAATCCACTTAATTGGATATGAAGGCTTTTTATTCTAATTTTTCACACTGGTAAGCAGAAGAACAGGCCTATGAATATTGTGGAATCTGTTCTCAGAGGTCTGCAAGACCTCCAAGGGCACTCAGACATCTGTTGATCATCTAAGTGTATTTGATCTCTGTTCAATGCAAGAGGCTCTTGAGCCCTTTCCCAGTCCTTTGTACCACCGATTTTGCAAAACACTGGGCTTTATAAAACACAGGCACACGGCAGGGCCCTGAGAACAGATGAGGAAGGGAGTTTGTGTGCTGAGTTCTCACCAAAGGAAACCTGTAGCTCTGAGTAAAGGAATAAGAATCCTCTTTGCAAATGAACAGTCTCGCTTCAAAGACTTGTCTCAATCATCACTGTCTCCTAAAAAATAAATGACATGGATTGGGATTGCAGAACCCTGAATTTCAGACCAGAAAAAGGGAGAGCATTGAGTTTGGCCAGACTGACTTTGCAAAAAACAGAGCACGTCCATAGTTCAGAGGTGATTCTTCATCCTTAACCAGTGACTTTCACCTAAGAACCTCAAAATATTAAAGCTTCATTGCAGGATTAAGTCTTCATGAGCTAGGTGGCAATCTCACAATATTTTACAGAACAGTGAACTGTTAAAGAGATGTGTTTTGCAGAAGATTTGATCATCACCTGTGACTGAAATCAAAGAAGTCTCACTGAGATAAACGAAAGCTAGAGATGCTCAAATTCCTCAAATCAGTCCAATTGTAGCTTGCAATTAGTGAATAAAGAATAGAAACCTAGAAGTACAGGCTTTCATTTCATACCAGCTCCTGCCAGTGGATGTGAGTCATCAGGGTGTCTTAAAGCAAACTGTTCATCACTACAGAAACCATATGAACCAGAAAGATGCCACGCTCTTTAGATTGAGTAGACCTCATGCAAACTTCTGTCACAAACACAATTGCTTTCCTGGCAAGTTTCAGGCATGCAGCTGATACTGAAACATGATGAGTTATTTTAAAAGTCACTTGCGTAAAATAAATAACGTGCAGCATATGTTAAGTTTCAGGTTATGAAAACATTCCACAACAAACTAGCTTAAAACAATTAAAAACGTTTCAGTCAATGGACAAAAGTTCAAGCTGTAACTTTTCTTGAGCTGTCTCTGCTTCCAATAATTTGTCTTCGTGATATGTGTATTTTCAGATGTTGACAGCAATGTTCCACATATAATCTGTTTGAAAATCTCCACACAGATTTGCTACTAGTAGAGACCTCAAAACTATGACAGAAACAGACTAAAATGAACTTTTTCTGTGAGATGATGCATGATGGGACGAGAAGAGTTCATACACAAAAACCTGGAAATTCTGGCTTTATCCAGCAGCCTGAGCTACAGCCGGGGAAGTTCCAGCCATGCAGCCAGGGGCTGACAGAGAGAATCCAAAATCCTTTAGGTTGGGAAAGACCTTTAAGATCACTGAGTCCTATCATTCACAGGAGAGCAGCAGACGAGGAGGTGGAATGTCTTGGCTGTATTTGGATTTTGGGAAACCAAGGCTGGGCATTCCTGGTGAGGGAAAGGATCCCAGCACCGTCACAGCACACGCAGTCTCCCGATGCCTTTTGGTGCTACGCACAAAAACGTTGGAACATTCTTTTGCCTTTCCCTGTGTCTGATCTTATCTGTTCAGTTTTAGCTGTGTGCATAGTGAAAGGCCAATTCTACATCAGGAGCAGCTGCAACACTTTAACTAATCCACTTCTGCATTTTCTTTTTTACTATTTTTTTCCCCCGTCACAGTCATTCGGGTCTGTATGAGGCGAACCAGTAAAGCAAAAGGCTTCGTAATTCCAGGATATTTGCTTTGAGATGACAGATGTAGGAATTGGCAGTGAGGTGGACGGGGAGCATGGAAGGCAGCTGTGTTATTAGTAGCAATTTATCTGTTACAACAGTGTGTAGGCATGACACCTACGGATGGGGGCCGTAGTGCCAGGCACTACAGACACATCACGAGAGCCACAGCTTCCAAAGCAAACCAACCTCACCAGCCCTGGCAGTGGGGACAGGGGCCAAAGATATGAAATACCCCGTCCAGGATTACAGAGTGGGTCAACAGCAGAGAAAATATTGAGCCTGATCCTCTTCCCTGACCAAATGGCATTTTCAGCACCGAGGTCAGGCTCGCTGGCTGGTATCTGAGTGAAGCAAATCAGCAGTGCCTGTCAGCTGTGGGCTTTGTTTTGTAGCTGCAAGCTGATCTGGAGTCATGACAAATCTGTTTTGCCTCATATGCTACTAAACTATCAAAACACATGTTGACACACAGGAAAATACAATGACTGGAGACAACAGAGCCCTCAGCAAGCAGCTGAGCATGCTCGTGCCTGGAGGGGTTGTACTGATACTACACAAAGGGCCATGCTACCACCCCAGTTCTTGCAGCAGATCTGATGTAGCTTCAGGCTCCCTCACTTGCCCTGCACTCCTTGGGGTGCCTCTTGTGCCTCAGCAAGCCCAGCAGCAGAAAAAGGACAGGTTTCCTCCCTGGGTTTCCAGCATCCTTCCTCCTTGGTGCTGGGATACAAGCTGTCATCTAGAACTATGCCCCTCCTTGGAAAAACACCAACTTCTGAGGTTTCCTTTCTGACAAGTGCATAGGAAGTATGTGAATTATTTTTTGGCTCTCTTGTTAGTCAGAAACAGGGCCTGCTATCTGGCTATACCTTGTTTTTCCTCTTCTCAGCAGACATTTTTGTAGCTGCTCCTTTCCAGAAACCACATTTCTGCTCCCGATAGTGGCAAACAAGCAACTGCCATGCAAACGGTGTGAGTCAACATGTTTCCTACATAAAGCTCTTCAGTCCAAAGTGTGGTTTCCTTGGAATGTTGACTTATTTGATTCAGAGAAATTCGGGGCCATAACCACAACATGAGTTTTGGAGCAACAAAGGAAGAGAGAAGACTGCCTAGGCTCAAGAAGGAGAAAATTCTTCCTGGCTCCTATAGGTGACCAGAGCTCAAACAGCCAAAGCCCCATAGAAAGTAATTTTGAAATAACAAATTGTCCCATGAGACAAAATTTAGTTGCTCCATCATCTTCTTTTGCAAGTCCAGTGAATCAGCTGCAGACTTTATACTCTTCAATTAAACAGAAACACTCACCACAATCCCAACCAGCTATGGGGTTTTTGGTACAGCTTATTTTAAGAATCTAAACTGGTCAGCACAGAAGATACGCTTTGGACTTCAATTAGTGAGAAATCTGGCCTCACAAGAAGTGCTTGGCAGGATATTTTTCTGGATCTTCAAACCCTAGTCCTTTCCTACCCATACTTTTAAAAATAATTCTTTAGAAACATGCTCATAGAGGTTTCTTCACCAAAGAAACACATTTTTCCTCCTTTTTGTAGACAATAGGTTTATTGGCGGAGGGGTGCTCATAAACCAGCCCGCTGAAATTGTTTTAAATAAACTGGCTTTAAAGCAGGGGAAGGGAAAGTCTTGTTTTACTTGTTGTTGCCTTTTTTCTCCCTTAAAAGCATTTTACACCCAGATTAAAGGATGAAGAGATGAAATAACCTGTACCTGTAGCTGTCAGCAGGGTGAGGAGGGCAGCTTAAGGAACAGAGCAGAGAAGGTGAATATCAAGCAGGATATTCTACCCACCCCACAGTGAGGCTGCTCACAATCCTTTGGAGTGTCACAGAACCACTTTTGTCAGCAACCCAATGGACCCATGGCTACAGAGCATTGCTACAAGCAGCCAGATGTTTGATAAAGCTTTTTGGGACAACAATGGTATTCCCACCATTACTAGCAGCAAACGTGACAGGACAGTTCCGAAAGCTTCTCCTCTCAGGAAGTTTTTTTCCCTTGTCACATGTGCTTAATAGGTTCGGATAACATCCAGTGTCCAGCCTCTTATCAGGACCTTCCTACCTTTTAACATCCTCCTGCACTGATGGATGGCCTAAAGATTAGCAAGCAACCTTATGTTGCAATAGTCATAGCTTGGCTTCCTCTGGTAAACCAAATGTCATCTGTTCCATAAAAAAAAAAAAAAAAAAAAAAAAAAAAAATTCCCTAAACATATAAACACTCATTTACAACCTCAACGTTACTGAATGGCTTTCTTGCAGGAAAACAAACAGATCCCTGCTTGAATTCACTCCAGAGACACAAGGCTGTAAAGAGGAGTAACCCTTCCCTTGCAAGCTGCAGCCTGATCCACACGGAGCTCCACTCAATGCTGTTTTTCCATCACTTGCAGGGGGGAATTCTACAGAATTTGCCCTCATCTTTTTCCATTAGCAGGTCAAAATCCTAAGCAAACACTTGAATGAAGAAATTAAAATCCAAAAGAGAGTCCGGGAAGGTCTTGGAAAGAATTAGGAAATGAATTAAACAAACATCAGGCAGGAACCAGTGGCCCACTCACAGGAAGACTGGAAACACCCAGGAAGGCAAACAAAATCACTGCTAGCACTGCTGGAGGCAGGGCATTCCCACATCACCTGGATCACAGGATCCATTAGCAGTCACATGGCAGCAGCCATCTGCAAGGACCTGAGAGGGAAGACATTTATTGTAGGGAATGACATGCTGTTTGCAGGGGCATATTCCACTCTTCCTCGCTTTTGGACAAACAACATCAGTGCAAGGATAATAAACTTGCTACATGTTTGATTTTTGGCTCAGGTCAAAGTCGGACTTGGTTAAAAAATAATAAATTAGCATACAAGCTGAGGCTTGGCAAGCAGGTTAAGTGACTTTTTAAAGTGTTATTGTATTACTGGGAAAAAATATTAAACATGAATAGTTTGAAGTGTCTCATATCCACAACTTAAATATGCTGATTATTTCTAAATCAATTCGTAAAAAAAAAATTGTTTTTAAATCTCACTTTTTATACTTATCTAGCAATATTTTAAGGAAATGAAATATATTTTTTTCTGTGAAATTTAAAACCCTCCTTATGGTAATTGTGTGATTCCTGTTTCCAAGTTAAAATAGCACACTCTAACTTTATCAGCTTACTGATTCTTCTAGTTGCATCCCCCCAGCCAAAGGTGTC
Source organism: Daphoenositta chrysoptera (assembly GCA_013397915.1). Taxonomy (NCBI): domain Eukaryota; kingdom Metazoa; phylum Chordata; class Aves; order Passeriformes; genus Daphoenositta; species Daphoenositta chrysoptera. The sequence continues at coordinate 764,523 of VZRO01006867.1, read as the reverse complement.
AGCCTCAGGCATCTCATCTGAATTTGCCCTGGCCCATTCTTGTGAGGCTACTCAGGTGCTGAAATGTTTTTCCAGAATCCTGATTTCCTGTTACCAGGGAATCAGGTGAGAAATAAGGTATGGTTAATTTCCATTATCACCATGTGCCTCTTCACTCTCTTCTTTGCTGGGATTTAGCATAGGGTTGCCTGTTACTGCTTCTGAGTTTAGCACCAGGAGTCCTGAGCTCAGGGAGACATTAGTGGACCTATTATGCTTTTAGCATACGCTTTTAACCTTCAGAAATCTGAAACTGAACCAATCAGCAAAGTGGGGGGCATGGAAGGGCTGTGGAGGTCAGGTCTTGAAAGGACTCCTGAACTACTGAGAAGTTGTGCACAGAAACCTCTGTGGGTATGCCATGCAAGGTAATTTAATGTATTCTGCATTACATCTAGCAAGGAATTCACCTCATCACCCTTTAAACATCTAAAAGCTGAGACACTCAGAGTCTCCCCAGGCTCCCTGTAGCCAGTGGGCAGAAAGAGTCATCTCATCTCTCCAATCCAGATGCCTCCAAGGCTGAGTGCTGGGAATGCAAGAGGCTGGACTCACCAGAGGTCTATTTTAATGTCGTTCTGTGCAAACACACAAAAGCCATCTCCTGCAGATTTCTGGAAGTTTTGCAAGTCAGTGTTCCAGACAGCTGGAAAAGGCTGATTCCTTTTTTCCCATGTGGGCAAAATTTTCAGGCAGGAGAGGCTGTTTCTGGGAAAGCTGAATGGACCTGAAAGCCTTTTAGAATTAATTTCCCTGGCCACTGTATAATCCATACAAACCAAATATAAGTCACGAGGGGCATGCAGAGGGGATAGGGAAAAGATGACCCCCGAAACAGAGAGGAGGAAACTCCAATTAGCATATTCATTAGCCAAGGGCAGGCAAGTACAGCTTTCCTGTTGCCAGATAACCCTGAGCAGATCTGCTCTTGGTTTGCAGAGTCCTCTGGGATGGCCTGGCTGTTCTCTGGGAGGAGCTGGGGCAGGCTGGGGGGCCTGTCCTGCCTCACAGACAGATGTAAGCCAGGTTTACGTGTGTGGCTGACATCCATTAGTGGAAACGAGTTTCCATTTTCCAAAGGGTCAAGTCAGAGACATTCCAGCAAACACAGGGAAGCCAGAAGGTTTTTGCCCAATGGCCACGGCATCCCAATGCTTTTCCTGACCACAAATGACAAACAGTTAGGAGGCATGTGCACTGGGGAGTGTAACCTCTCCAGAACAGGCAAGGACAAGCAGAGCTTCAATAGCACTGATTAGCACAAAACCAGTGGAGTTAATGACTCCAGCCCAGACCTTCTACCAGTCTGAACAAATGCATTGCAAATGCAGGACATGGGACCACCCAAGGACCTAATCTGGGACACCCTCATCAGGACAGGGCAGGCTCCATGTTGTCTCCACAGACTCCTGCAGTTTGGCACCACTGCAAGAGGCAGAAGCCCTCAGTAAGTGTTTAGTTAACTAACATTTGTATTATAAACAGTGGGTAAAGGATGAGGAAATAGGACTCGAGCAAACCGTGAGAAAAAAGCCTTTTTGCCTGAGACCACAGCAAAGGGACTCCTAATCAAGGCAGCACTGTGAATTTTCAGATTCCCTACCACACTACATTACAGCCCGGCCTCAGCGACAGACAAATGTTTATTAAAATAAATTCTGCCTAGAAAGCATTAATTTGAGTAACACGGTTGCCGTTCTGCCTCTCAGATATTTTCCCAGAACTGAACTTTGGAAAGATGAGCTTTTTCAGAAAGCCCACTGAGAAGGTACTTTCCTGGACTCAGACACAGTGATCAGCAGAGATATTGATCGCGCTGTCTCTGCAACAACAACAGGAATTATACATTGATTTCCCTGGAGACTGGATTATGTATCGATTAAGCGAGCTGCAAAGCAGAGCCCTAAGTAATGCTATCATGTCTGGCTAAAATGGTACTCGTAGAGTAGTGAAGTCAATAGAAAGGGGAGATGAGAAATCCATTGAGGCAAAGGGCAAAGTCCCAGGGTAATTAATTAAATGGCAAAATTCTCCTGGCTCAAGAGATGCCAGGATTTCTACTTAAGCATTTAGCATCCTGAAAAGTCTCCTAATAGGAACCCAAAGGATGCAGTGAATAAGGCTTTGAGCAAGTAAATAATTCTAGCCCATCCCGAGCCCATGTAACACCCTGTGGACAGACAGGCACTTCATTCATTGCTTACTTCAACTGGTTCATTAATGAAATGCATAGGGTTTAGAAAAATTTGAAAACTAGCTGTAGAGATAACTCTTGGACCAAGCCTTAAGGGGCCATCCACTGCAGCCAGTGAAAAGAGATACTGTGTTGGCCTTTTATCAGCAAGATAATAAGCTTACAGGGGGACAGTGATGACTTGCTGGATATAAGTGATATAAGCTGAATTTGTAGGAGAAAGATAACAATGTAGAAAACAGACCCTGAAGGCTCACCTTTCAAAACACAGAGCCTCTGTCTCACATTAAACTCTGCAGATTGCTTTACAGGAGCCTAATGTTTCCATCTTCCACTGCCTCCCTTAGAGTGGCATCCAGCTTTTGTTTTGGCCATCCCAAAACCTAATTATAACATGTTCCCTGAGAGGCATGTAGTAAAACTAAACACTTAGAGGAAGAGGTCTCAGGACTTGAATCCAATTCTTGGTATGGTGTGACCTGCAGGATTCAGCCAGAATCATTAAGAAGTGATAGATGAAACTTCCCTTCTGGGAGATGGAAGGGCTTCACTGATCAGCAAAGATGACTCACCCAGAAGTGCTGAAGTTTGCATTTATTTTGGTGGTGAAAATAGGAAGGAGGGGAAGAAATCTCAAGGAGAGAGATGAAGATCCTTGTTTTCAAGATCAAAGCAATGGCCAAAAGGAAACTACTCTGATGGTGCACAGAGCTGGGAGAGGAGTCTGTGAGCAGGAGCCTGACTCAGCTGCATGGCTGGCCCAGCAGAAGGGCTCATGAATCATTTTAATTTCATCTAACCCATCTTACAGAGATGTTTTCTTCTCCATAAACAACTGATTTGAAAGAAGGGCACGTTTTAGCCAGTAGACAAGAATGTCAGGCCAGTAGACAAGCCAGTAGACAAGTGGAAGGTCAGGCACTGCTGAGCAGCCAGAGTCCCTTTCAAGGGACTTTTCTCTCCCTTCCTTATCCTATAATTGTTCATAAAAACAAAGACATAGTTTTGTTTACCAAAATCCCCACTGCTAGCCTTAGACTGCAGTAAGGAGGTTATTGCTGTGCCCAGCTAACCTCTTGCAGCAAAGAAAGTGCAAACATGGCCTTTATTCTGTGCATTTCCTGGAGGAAAGGAGACTGGACAGGAATTCAGATAAGAAAATTAATGCCATTGCTGTTCTTCATATTCTGTGAAGTATTTTAATAGGGATAACAATACACATTAGACATCCTGTTCAGTAACATTTTTAGTACCCAGCTGAGTCCAAATATAAACTATAATGGCATATGGAGACTGTCTTAAGAGCCATTTCAAATCAATTTAGTTTTATATAGCATCTCTCCAAGTCTCTCAAGGTGATTTACAGTGAAAAAGCAAATAGTGGGATAGTGATTTAGTAGAGTAAGGCATGGCAGCTGTCAGGCAGGAAGGCAAAAATGCTGCATGGAGATGTAAAACTCTAATCTAAAAGCAGTACAAAAGCAAATATATCTCTTTGCTCTTCCAGTACAAGAAGCAGTCACGTAATGAAGCCAGGTTGGGTTCTGTTTAACTCAACAATTCAATGGAGCCATTTACAGATGGAACTGGACCTAAAACTGAACCTTTTCCACTCAACTGCTGAGATTAGGGAAAAAACCAGGGAAGAAATATTTGCGACCAATTCATTTTAGCAGTTTTACCATCATATTTCACAACCTCAGAAATTTTAGACTTCCTGTGGGTTGGACTTTCGCCCTAGGGGCTTATGAAGTCAAGCAGGCAGCTTTAAGTGCCTTTTTCATGGAAATTGTTAAAGCCTTTTTTAAAGAAGCAAGATTCTAGTCAAGAAACCTTGACCTGTCTGGTGTGACAAGCATTGTGCTGCTCCTGTGCATGGAGAAGGAATAATTCCTCAGAGAATGTTTCCCTCAGCTACAGGACACCTTTCCTTTTTGGGTTTTTGCCCTCCTGCTCGCCCCTCAAGTGGAGCTGCTACAGAAGCCATGAAAACACTCGTATTTTGGCATTCTTAGTGAGAAGATCACATGTGCTGCTTACATCTCCCTCCCACCAAACAGTCCAGAATGGGTTATTGGATGTGGCTGTTTCAGCGAACTTTAGGCACGAGGGAGGGAATACTATTATCTTCCTAGGACCTGAGTGCACAGAATCCTGGAGCAGCTCAGCTTGGAAGGGACCTTTGAACATCATCTGGTCCAACCTTTCATGGGAAAGGGAGCCTAGATGAGATGACCTAGTGCCCAACAGCACCTTGAAATCCTCCAGTGATGAGGACTCCACCACATCCTTAGGGAGGTTGTTCCTATGTACCCCTTCTTTGAGAGGCCTTAACCACCCACATTCCCTGCCAGGTGCCAGGTGTCAATACTTGTCACTGCTGCTGCCTGTAGGTCAGGGACACGGTGGAAGCCTGAGCTGCTTGTCCACCAGGAGCAAGGTTTCAATCCCCCAACAAGCACATGGGGGCTGTCCAGGATGGCAAAGCTCTGGAGAACCTGAATTGTGATCACTTGCAAAAGCACCTCCCTGCTCTGCCACCCTGGCGAGGGCTGGGTTTGTTTAGTGGCCTCGGGGTGGATGCTGAGTGTTCCCACACGGAGCTCTCCCAGCAGGAATGCTGCTCCCACAGGCTGAGCCCAGCACCAGCACGGCGGCACCTCAAAGGCAGTGACTGGGAGTCACACGGGGCTGGGAGTCCTGCTGTGATGTCTGTTCACCTGGGAAAGTGCCTTCTCTCCCCTTCTGCTGTGCAAGAAGTGTATGTTTTATTGAATAAAGAGCACGTTCCCTATGCAAATGAACGCACTTTGGAGCGGTGAAACACTGACGCGTTGTATGTTAAATATGTATGCCCTTTAAAAACCTAGGCAAGAACTAAAATCATTTATAAATATTAAAGAGCACAAAGTCTACTTTTTGTTTTCACTGTGCTTCTGATCCTGCACTCTGGGAAAAATACTCTTCACATTGTAAGACTGAATTATCTGTCCAAGAACTAAACCTATAATTTTTTTTCTATCAGTCAAGCTGTATGTCACACTATTTTTGTATCAAGACAATCAGGTTCTTTGAAGCACAGACACACACCTACTTAAAACAAGATTTCAGCTGAAAGCAGAAGACTCCAGAATCAGCAGCAATTTGTACCTTTCAAGGGACTGATAATTAAATGGAGAAGTGAAGATTCCAATGAAAAGAAGGTTTCTTTGCTGGCAGGGATGATGTTCCATTAGGACATTTGGGTCTAGATTCATCCATTTGGACTACAGACATCTAACCTGGCTTTGAATGGTTGGCTTCTGATGGCTTCAAATTTGTCCTTTGGAGACACTTATTTCTCCTTCTTGACAAGAGAGGACAGTAGGCCATCTGCACTCCTAACCTGACTAGCATAGTTAGGTATCTAAAATGAAATTAAGTCAATCCAGGCCTAGCTCTAGTTTTTTAAGTATTTTTTGTGTGGGACACCTATTAGAAAATCTAGTATTCAACCCATCATGACAGCACAGTCAGCCTCACCTCTAGAAAGTATTTTCTGCTACACAGGGCTTCCACATCCCTCTGGGAAAAAGCAAAAGTTTCTCATTAAGGGAAAAAAGTGCAGCAAGACCAACGCAGACATCAAAGCACCCCCACCAGGGAGGCAGGTTTAGATTACAAGTGAAGGAGAATATCTCTGTGTTTCACAGATCACAAAACGGGTGATGTTGGAAGGGACCACTGGACGTCATCCAGCTTCCTTCTGCTCAGAGTTGTTAAGGTGACTTGCAAATACCAGAAAAGTCTCAGGACAGACTGTAAATATGCTGTGCCAATTTTACATACTGAGAAACCAGGTACACAGGTCAAATAAGAAGTACAGGGCACGGCAGAGAATGGAAACTCCAGCTCTGGAGTCCCAGTATTTTTCCTTCCCGTAACACCACCGTTCTTTGTTGATGAAGAAGCAGCAGTTTTTAGCTTGGTCTTCACTGCACATTCACTAAATTATTCCATGTGCTTCTGGCTGCACTATGGATGGCAGGAGTGCCAATGGACAGCAGTGAAGGGCTTTTGGAAACCTGCAGCAAAACTGGCTGAAGTGAAGCAATGCTATATTTCCCTCACTTTACTAGCTCTGCTATCAGCAAAATGCCTTTCTCCCTTTCCAGATGGGAACTGGAGCAGTGGGAAATAATTTCCCTCAGTGTTGGTCACTCGTTCCTCTGTTGACAGGAATTTTAAGACAAAAGGTCATTTTGGTGGATTTAAAAAGCAGTGGAACTTCATGCCCCTAATGAATGGGCAGCAGGAACTCGTACTGGCAGTGCTCAATGGCTGCACATGAAACTAGCCAGGCTCAGTAAATGAAACCAGATCCCAAAATGCAGCCTGAGATAACCGAAAGTATGCATCAAAGTTTATTGTAGGAAAATGACTGAGTGGAAAAAGAGTGGTCTGCTCTGCCCCTGCACCTCCAAAACATATTGTACCATTTAAACCCTCTAGAAAGACATCTGCCAAAAATGTGATTAATTCTCCTGAAGGTCAGACGTATTTCTCTTGTAAAATAGTTAAAGCAGCAATTGTACATCTTTGATTACTCTTACGAAAGCAACTTAGGAAAAATCCTCGGATTGCTCTTGTGTTTGAAGTTGGATGTTTACTGCTTACTGGCAGTGACTTTTGTAGCAAAGGTGAAGTGTGGTCAGGAGATGACTGTAACTCCCCCAAAAGGGCTGGTCCCAGAGCAGCCTGTCCCAAATTCCAGCGGCACATCCGTGTCTCTGTTTGGAGTGCCACCCTGTGGACACGGCTGCTCCCAGGAGCTCCTCTCCTTCCCACAGCCCCGAGGCAACTCTCAGGACCCACCGTGGTGGGCACAAGGATGGTGACAGCACCTCCGAGCTCCAAACCCCCTGTCCCCTGTCAGTCCTGCGTGTCCCTGCCCACCCCGGGAAAATGGTGCTGGGGGAGGAGTGGGAATTTCTCTACCAAAATACAGGGTCTGTTAAGAAAGGCCATTTTTGCCTGTGCTTTCTGCACAACAGAGTATGAAATGCCACCACCACTTCTGAGCTGGATAGGAAATAATTGGGGCATCTCTTAGTAACAGCTGAGGTCTCTTGCATTACACCCCCAATGCAGAGCTTTGCACACTGAGAAGAGACCAGAGAAGCCCTCTGCTCACCCACAGATGAATTAAGCCCCTGGTAAGTCAAGTTCATCCTTAGAAGTCAATTTCTGGATTGCATTATAATTTTTGTTCTCTCTGACTGTTTGTGTAAGACTTGCAGGTTTATTCACTGGAGATTGTCGTCATAAATTTTAGGAGTCTGGCTTACAGAGCCTGTAACAACCTTGTTTAGTAAAGGTGTGCCTTGCAGCATTCCTTCAGTAATGCCACTTTGGCTGCCCCTTACCTCTGGGGTGAGGTATTTCATCATGATTTCCTTTCCTTTCTCTCCCAGCTTTTCATCTGGAGCAATTTCATATTCTGCCTGGAACAGACATAGAAAAAATAAAAGTCAATATTTGCACTCATATTTCACCATTATAACTTCATTTTGGATGTGGCCTTAACAGAACTCTCTGTATGAAAAATCCGAAGGACAAATACCATTTTCTGCTGGAAGTGAAACCTGTACACGCAATCTTATTAAAAACCTTCCACTACATTTTGACCAGACCCTAGTGATGCATCTTCTGGGGCTTTGTCTTTTAATTAACACCAATACAATTTATTTAAATTCTATTTTATAACCTTGCCAAGCCAGCTTTCAGAAAGTATTCAGGGACAAGAGACATCAGCTTCATTTGGTTTTGCTCAAAGGGAAGGTGGACACAGAAGGTAAAATTATTTCTCTGAGTAGTAGAGAAAGTGAATGTTAGCTAACTCTTGCCACAGTGGTATTTCAAGTGCCAGAGGAAGTCCTTCAAGATATTGTCTTTTTTGTTGAATGTGTCTTTTTTAGGTATTTACGTCTTGCCCTCGGTCCAGCTGTACCTGTGCAGAGACCTGCCCATGACTTTTAGTGATCCTTGGCTCAGTCCCTCCAGAAGGCAGATTTCTTAAGCAGATTTCTTAGGCAGATTTCTTAGGACCAAGAGGAAACAGGAGAGACCCTTTAGAGGAACAGACACTATAAACAAAATTCTCTTGGCTTCCCTAGTGCTTTATAAAAGGGAGCTTCCCATCCTCACGCACAAAGTCCACCTACATCTTGGAATTCTGACTGTTCTAAGTATTGAAGCATTACTGTTTTTTGATAAGCTTCAGGAAAATGTTTACATTAGAAACAAAAGAAGTATTACATGTGTACCACGAAGATATTAATCACTTCAGTTAAAGTTTTGGATCCATGGCAGGCATTCCAGGGAAACACGTGCTGCAGGGGACCCCAGTGGCTAAATGACAAGAAGTTCTTAGAGACATTCCTGCTTGGCACTGCCTGGGATATGAAGCTTTAGCCTTCGGATCAAAATATTTTCCAGAAGAAAAAAAAAAAAAGAAGACAGCCTAACAGCTTTCATGACTGTATTAAAAAAAGGATCCCAGAAAATCCTGCCAAACCAATTAAATAACCTGGTCCAATACAAGCTGTCTGCGATGATAAATGAGGAGGAAGCTAAATAAAAAAGAAAAGAAGGTAAATCAGACTGAACTGGCAAACACTTGGAAGAACAAATTTCAGAACTATTGCCCACTGGAAGATGTATGTACTGCTCCAGGCTGGATGCAATAAATCTGCAGGCTGGCTGTAATGGATACCCCAGCTAAGCAAACCTAGGAATGACATGGAAACCACAAGGTAGTAATAATGCCATTCCCCTTCTATCTGGCCAGTGCTCTTTCAGCTATTGCAGCTCAAGTCTGGAGCTGCATATTTACACACAGGCATAGCAGGTAGCTTGAACAATCTGGAATTATGATCTGATTTGGTTTGGGGAATGATAATGGCCACAAATAAAAAAGATGAAAAAACCACCGAAAACTAAAATCCACAAGTACAGCACTTCTTTTTGAGTGACCATTTTGGGGATGAAACTGATTATGTTCCCATAAAACTTAATACATGGGTTAAAAAAAATCTTTTATCTAATTTCCTGTCCTTTTAGATGATATCTCAGTATGGGTCATTTCAGCTCTTAAAAGTACAGAAACTCTGAAGTGCATACAGCATCCCAGCAGCCTTTTTCTCCATGATTTCTCTCTCCTTCATTTGCTTTCAAACTCTGATAATATATTGGCTCCCTAGCAAATAAAACCTGATTATAAGTCATCATCTGCCATCTGAAGCTCACCACGGAGCTGTCAAAAAATTTTGATGTCCTTTTTGCCACATATAACCTATAACATCTACATCGCATCAGAATCGTACAACAGGACAGAGCAGAAGACAGAAATTCAGCAAGAACTGGATGTCTTGAAATGCGACTCCTGATGGGATCCAACACATGCAGAGCTAAACGCACACCTATACAGATACAGAGTATCTCGTTCTGTCTCAAGATAGATAGCAAAGAATAAAAGGAAAGTTTAATTATACTTGCATTTGACATTCCCAGGAAATGTGACATGGTGGTGGCGAAGGTGGGAAGTGACAGACAAGTGAGGATGCGAGAAGGAACCGTAAGCTCCAACTGTGCACGGTGTTGATTTCACTGCAGTTCTGCACTAGAAGCCTGCTCCATTTCGTTCCTAAGTCCATTATTATTTCTCCCTTCAGTGCCATTTTTGAGCTATTCACAACAGACCCTGGTACATTTTCAGCCATGACCTGTTATTACAGGAGACAGACAGGGATGTCCCCGTGCTCCCTCTGCCACCTGCCTGGGAAGCCACCAAGGTCCTCAACTCCTGGTCCTGTGCTTAAACCACAAGATACCTCCCCTTCCTTCCCAACACTCAAAACCATGGCTACATTAGGGATGCAAATCCCTAATTGCTAGAAATAACATCATTACTTAAAATCCATGTGGAACAAAATATTTTCCATTATTCCTTTGACGAATCCAGGCCTGTGTTTCAAGGCTCCTGCTCTGAAGCCTAACAGCTTCTCCATGCCCTAGTTAGGTCAGACAGGGCCCTATTCATAGCCCATAAATGAGGGGAGGATTTACGAGCACCCTGACTCCATGGGACAAGCTGCAGGGAAGGCTCTTTCTGTGGGCAGGCACGGATCATTCAGCCCAGATGGAGAGAGGATGTGGGCTGGCCACTGCTTGCTGCTAGCTTTTCTTCTGGCTGCTGTTTTGGAGGTAGTAGTTCCTTTGGTGGCTCCTTCTTCCACAGAAGGAGCCCTGGCTGGATGGAGCAATGGGGGTGCCAAGCATCCTTCCCTTTGGAGCAGCTGCCCTCAGGATGAGCTGAGAGAGATCAGCTGGAAAAATGCTCTTCAGCTGGGAAAGGGAGCAACATCTAGCCTGGACTGGCTGTGGGATGGAGCCACGGGCTCAGGGACAGCTCAGGTTTGGGGGCTGGAGGCTGCCTGTGATGGATGCAGAGCTACCAGGGCAATGACACAGGGACCCCACAGGGGCTCACATTAATTCTGACACACCAATTCATCTAGTATTTGATTTTCATCTTAATATTATTTGAGCTGCTGAAGCGGCATGGCTTAAAAATATGTGCAAATGGAAAAACACATCCAAAGAGATCTCCCTGCAGATTTGGGAGGATGCTCTCCCACAGCAGGTAGCTGATGGTTGCCTGTGGCAGCGTGGCCACAGGAATCATCATCCCTTGCACCCACCAGGAGATGGAGATGGGAACAGACACTCCCACCAGAGCAGTCTGGGCTTCTTGGTAAAAGTCAGGAACAGTGGAATCACCTTTTGAGCATCTGCAGGAGGTTATTGGCATTTCAGTCCCAACTTTACACCTCCACTTTCTCAGCTCCATTCTCTGTTATCCCCAGAATCTCTCTCTGCTCACTCCTTTCTCAGACTCCAGGCTCTGCCCTGTTATTGCTCTGTCCTCAGTGGCTGTCCTTGCACTTGCCTCCGCTGGAGATTTAAAATCTGTGACTGAAAATTGGAAGGCAAACCCCAAACAGCTGGGATTCATAATAACTCTCATTTCTAAATGAAAAGTGAACTTGAAACCACATTTTTCATATTTAAAGTCAGGGCAAAAAGAGCCCTTTTGACTGTTTAAAAACACGTTTTGAGCTAATGAGTTTGTTGATATCAACAAACTGGCATTTCTGATGGAAAAAGCCTTGAACAGCTTTAAGACACACATACACAGATGGTTTATATACCACGAAAGGGACTTAACCAAATGAAATCTCCCTAACAGCAAGACAGGGTTTTTACAAATGGCATTAAATGGATGCTCACTCATCCTTTCACCCCAGATAAGTGCAATGTCTAGTGAAGCGTTCAGCTGAAAAGTCCACCCGAGGAGACTGTGCCTCTGACCCCGGCCCCTGAGCCCAGATATCACAAGCAGAAACAACCTGGAGAGGCAGCAGGGCTATTTTCCTCCAGAGGTCGTATTTTTGTGGGACTTCAGTGCAAAAATAGTAATATTGTTCACATTAGAGAGAAAACAATGACCAAAATTGTCCACATTCTCTTCCAGTCAACCTAAATCTGGTCCACATTAAAGTGTTAAAAGTCCTCCCCTGGAAAAAAAACCCAGTATGAATGTGAGTAGATGAAGCAGGAAAGGGAGTCCTGAATATAAAAGTCTTCATTATAATGGCACATAAAAATCACAGGAGAGGGGAGGGAAATGTCAGGAGCTGGCACCCTGGGAATGTGCTGATGAGAAGGGGACAGGAGCAAGAGGTCCCTGCTGAACTGAACTGTCGCCTTCTTGTGCTGGAGGCAGTGGCTGTGGAGAAGGAAACACGTCTTGCTAGCACCTTCCCCGCTCACTGGTCTGCCTTTCAGCACAGGAAACACAGCCCCTCACACTTCATTTTAATGGCTGTCTTTCAACAGCTCCAAAGTTGAACGACGTCGCTAAAATATTTGTAAGCAGAGCAAAGTGTGCTTCAGGGCTGTGCGTGATTCCTTGGGCAAGGGCTTCCAGAGGAGCTGATTTAATCATAAACCATCTCCATCTAATGATACTAGTTGATGTTCACATAGCTCCTCCATCTGAATGTCTACACCAGTTTGGTGAGCTGTTTTAGGGAGATCTCTGTGGTTCCATGCTGCCAGATAAGCACGCGATGCCTTCAGAGCCACACGGGGGCTTGGTGGATATTTTATCCTGGCACTCAGGACCTCTGCCATGAGTTTGTTTGCACAATATCTTCAATAAGAGATGGCTGTCTGTCCTCACAGCCCTTTGTGCCAGCTGGGAGAAGGGGTTGCTGTTGCTCCATTTGCCAGACAGACAGACAGACAGACAGACACACTGACAGGCACTCACTGGTCCCACAGCAGCAGTGGGAACCAAACAGCCACAGCTCCACCAGTGCTGTGCTGCAGAGCTCTGCATCTCTTTGTTCTTACCACTTTTATCATCTCGTGTTGGGGCCTACTGCTTACAAACCACACGCCGTGTTAGTCTGGGCTACAACTGATTGTGACTAATTACCCAAACACTGCTCTCAGAAAACACGTAGAGACTTTATGCCTCTGAGCACTTTCATCTCAATTACTGGTTGAAATTGGCCAAGGTATTCACAGGTTTCAGAGGGAACTGACAGCTACACACCTACGTGCATGCAGAATTTAGTGATACAAATCCTTTTCCTTCAGAAAGCAGCTTAACAACTGTTTAACAGACAAAAATCCCCAAATGCTGCCATAATTACATTTGCAGGAGACTACATCAGACCAGGTTAGTTAATTCACACAACAGCTGACATAAATGTCCAGTCAAGAGGGGATTTTCTTAGTCTCCATACATATTCTGGTCTGCAAGGTCTGGATGATTCTACCAGCCTTTGGAAGCAAAGGTGTGACAGAACTCAGTCTCTCATAAGGATGTTGGTAGGTTCTTGTCTGACTCAGCTTCTGGTTTTCTCCCAGAAGCCCCAGTCACTTCTTTCCTTGCAGGCAGTTGAGTGCATGAGCTAAAAAACTGTGTCAAAAATTGGGAGGCACCAAGTACTGGCTTCTGCCAGTGACTTATTGTGTGACCTGGTAAAGTCACTTAGATGACTGAAAAAGAGAGGTGGTCCTCCCTCTGAATGGGCAAAAAGCTCTGTGACTCTCTCATGAATAGCTAAATATTATCCCCTTCTATGTTTTCCCTTTATTTGACACCACACAAAAGCTAATTTTTGCATCTCATGTTAGGATAATAACTAAGACAAAAGAAAATGAAGGCTCTTGGCTTTTCCTGCTTGTTACCGCAGGTGGTCTCAAAAAGGTTTCACATTCCTGGTGGTCTCAGATTAGGGCTGTAAAGTCAGACTCCTGGTCTTATTACAGGGCTTTTTTTGCCTAACATAGGGCTTGGCTTGAATCCCACTACTCACTAAACACAGTGTGACCCCGCTGGGCAAATTTCAGTAGCAATCATCCAATTTAATGGCTATGGGCTGTGCTGCTTGACCTTAATATTGCCTAATGCAGGGATTTTCAGGGGCTGGGAGCAAGCTTATACAGAATTTGAAATCAATAAACAAAGGAGACTGCTGTTAATTAGTGTTAAAAAGAAGAGAGAAAGATAAGATTTCAGACTTCCACTCAGCCAGGCATTTTGTTTATCAAATCCTCATAGTGCCAGTCTGAGAACAGACTGGGAACTGAGCCTAACTGGGAACAGACCACTGGCCCAGTAAAGGTACACAGGGCAGCTCCAGCCTGCACAAGCAACTTGGGGTGGGTGCAAAACACACCTTTTCCAAAAGGATTTGGGAATATCAGTTCAGGATTGCTCGGAGACAGACCTTAAAAACACAGCCAGTGCCACCACTGCTTTTGCAGGAGCAGCACAGCCTGTGCCACGCGGATGAGGGGAGGACACGGAGTCGCAGTGGTTGTCACTGCTGCTCAGGGCTGGGCAGGATGAAATGACACAGTGCCCTCAATTCCCAGAGCCGGAGGCGGGCTGGGCACCGGCGCGGCGGGAGAGGCTCCGGCAGCGCTGCAGCCAGGGCTGTCACACCGTGCCACCGGGGGGACAGAGGTTTCCTTGTGCCCAGATGTTGTTCCCGCTGTCAGGGGCATGCCCTGAGTGCACGCAGGGCTCACACAACGGGGGCTTCTCCTCCACAGCCCCTGGCACTGCTGGAACCAAAATGTGCAGCCTGCAGCTGCGGGGAGGCGAGAGAATGGAACAGGGCGCCGCTAACCCACTCCGAACCGAGCATGGCTCTGCCACTTCGGGCAGATTAAATGAATTAAATTAAATCACCTACAAGCAGTCTTTTGTGGCTGTCTTCCAAAGGATTTCTGCAGGTGCCATTGCCCATCTCCTCGGGGCTGCAGGTGGCACAGATGTGGCATTTTGGTGGGGATGCCTCCCCCCAGATGGGTGTGGGGTGTTTCATCAGTGGCAGACACCTCACTAGACAACGCTGGTTCAGTGCAGGACAAACACATGCAGGGTATCCAGAGTGTCCTGCTGGCCTTGGGCACAGCTGCACAGAGTGTTTGTCAGATGTTTTGTGTACCTCGATGGCTACACCTTTCACCAGAGAAAATCACAACCAGTGCTCGAAATAACAGGTAGAAGTCATGACCAGCTAAAACTGATTCAAGTAGGACTTTACCCAACACTTTTTGGGATGCTGTAGATTCACTGTAGTTACTGCAGGAGTAACATAAACCTTAAGAGACCACATTTCCTCTCCAGACTGTTACTTTTACAGCTTCAGTGCAATCCTCACATTTCCCTGTACTTCAGAATAGCTTCACCATGGTGCAAACAAAACAATTTTATTCCTGTTGGTATGCATTGTTTTGCTTCTGACTGTCAGTGTTAGCCAGGGAGCGAGACCCCATGGGCACTCACAGGTGACAAGTTCACCTTCCTCTCTGGTACCATTTCACCTTTTGGCTGATCAACACCCTCCCCTTCCACAGTTTCCCAGCAAAAAAAAGTCACTGAGAGACTTTTCCACTGTGAACAGCTGGCAGCACACATGGCCAAATGCTGCCAGACTGGGAAAGAGCGTCAGGTCCCCCAGGGCTTGGGGGTGATGCTCAGTGGCTGGGTTAACTGATGGCTCACTGGGGTGGAAAATGGAGCAGATTTGTTTCTCAGTGACTTCAATCAAGTTATTTCTGTATCTTGTGCCTCTGTTCTCCTATTTGAAAACACAGGGTGATTATCAGGATATCCTTTGTAAATCATCATAAACCCTACGGATGAAGAGGCTTGGTAAGAGATATTAGGATTATTACACTCCCCATCATCCCTTATCAGTCCATTCTCAACTCCCCTTTGCTCCCAGTGCCTCCCAGCACTGCAGCCTTCACCCCCATCAGAAGACATTCCTCCCAGCAGCTCAGCTGCTTGGCTGTTGACATGAAGGGAGGCCAGAGCAGCCCTGGGGGTGTGACTGTCCTACCCCTCTCTGGTGGGTCACGTCCCCAAGGCTGGCACCAGCCCCGCGTGTCCCTGTACTGCCAGTGGTGCCGGGCTGCTGCTGGGGCCAGCCCTCTCCACTGCCTGCTCCAGCACTTTATGCACAAAATCCCATGAAACAGTGATTTCTTGGGGTCAGAGGAGTCTCTCCTCTGTCAGGGGAACATTGCAAAGCACCCCAAAATACCACAAGAATTGACTTACCACCGAGTCAAGGAACCTAATGCAGCACTCGAGCTCGGGCCGAGTTTCACAGAACTGCCGAAAGAGAAGCCTTCCGATGGGCTGCTTTTCACATATGCTGCAGTAATCTCTCTCTGGAGGCAATAAAGAGAAGAAGAGAAGCATGAAAATGAGAAGAGTTCTGCCTTCTGGGTTGGTCATGAGTTTAAAGCATTGCAAGTGAGTGCAGAACTACAACCCCAGAGCAAAACAACCTTCTCCCTGCCACCATGTTGCAGGAATCCAAATACAAATATAATTAATGGCTTTAAGCCTAGAGTGTGAGAGGCTGAATTTTGTAGGGCTGATGTTGGTAAAGGTCAAGCAAAAGCCATTCAGCTATTATGAAAAAATAGTTTCATATTTTTCTGTGGTGGAAATGTATGCAAAGGTACAGCTCAGACTGGTGGTATTGGTGGGAATGTGGGAAGCAAATTACAAGTCCTTGAAATATGAGTCATACATTAAGGGGTAGAAAAAGCTGGAATTTGTGGAGACCTTCCTGGATGCTTCCTAGATATGCATTTAAGTGCCCCATATCTCTGGAAATGCTTAGCCCACTTTCTATGAAACCATTATAGTAAACTATGCATTTTCAAATGTTTCAAAATTTCTGCTATTTAATTGCTGAGCATTAAGGAATGGATGGAGCATATGGCATCTGGCTCGTTTCAGTTCCACACAGCACTCCTCACAGAACTGTATTTCCCCTTAAAAGCCATATTTAAATGCCATTCCCTCGTGCTGGTGCATCCAGAACCAGCCCTCACAGCAAAGCAAAAGGTCCTCTGCCCATCACAAGGACTATCAGCAGGAGACCACGGATGAAGGGCAGGCGTCATTAACTGGCATTGCACCAGCACAAATGCCAAGGGCTTTGGATATTTTTCTGGTGAGAGCAGAAAATCCCCCAGCCTGCTTGGAGCAGCAATACTTGCTTGAGACACGTTATTCCTCTACAAGTACACACATGTCAAACAACATACTGTGTTTCCTTAGGCATTCTTCTCACCACCCTCCTCGCTGCCATATGGCACTTGCTGTTATTATGGAAACAACCAGCTTCTAAACACATAACACAGCACTGCAAACAGACATACGAAACCCACACAAGTTGTCAGTGCCTTGGTTACTTCTCTCTTGGGCCTGGAGTTGCTCCTGCAATGTCTTTGATTGCCCCTTTGCTTCGGCCCCCTGAATCCTTCAGCTCATCCCACTCCATGGATGCAGGCACACGTCTGTGATGGAGCTCACCTTTGCCAGGAAGGCACCCAGCTGAAGGACCTGCCCATCTCAGCCTGTGCCCTGGGAACCACATTCTGCAAAACCAGGACTTGACAGAATCATCACAGAATCATGGAATGGTTTGGGTTGGAAGGGATCCTCAAGATTACCTAGTTACACACCCCCTGCCACGGGCAGAGACACCTTCCACTACCCCAGGGTGCTCCAAGCCTCATCCAACCTGGCCTTGAACACTTTCAGGGATGAGGAATCCACAGCTTCTCTGGGCAACCTGTGCCAGGGCCTCTCCACCCTCAGGGTACATTTGTCCTGAACAAAAGATGCTGTATGAGGTGTTGTAGCTGGGTGACAGCGGGCAGGAGCACCCAAGGCTGCCCCTTGCAAGAGGAAGGAGGGAGCCTGCCCAGTGCTGCACCTGGCTGCACTTCAGGAACTGATTCCTGAAGCACTTCCAGGGTGGTCACTGGAGACACAGGTTGGAGACAGCTGAAATGTGCTTTTGATTCAGCGTGGTCCTGCTTTGGTCTGGTCTTCTGAAGCAGTTCGGAACAACGTACCAGCAGCAATTTTTTTGCTGGCATTGCCATTCCATTTTGGATCAGGATATCACTCAATCTATCGAGAAGACTGCAATGTTTTGATACTCTCTTGCAAGTAAAACTGGATCAAAATCACTGTGTAAATCCTAACTTGACCTCCAGTCTATCTAATTATCAGCAGCCACCCCCCAGGACTGGTTTGTTTGCCTGAGCTGGAGCCTTCAGCACGGAACATCATGGCACTGATCCATGTGGTGGGAAAGCCAGGGGGATCACTGGGACACAGAGCAGCCTTGGGGTGTCCTTGTGGGGGGGACAAGTGTTCCTTGACCAAGTGGAATTTTTAGTGAGTAACTGCTGAAGGGATGTGCAGACACGAGCAGTGCTAAGGGAAGCGAAGGAATTGGGAAAGTGGATCAAAACTCACAACATCCCAGAGGCTGGCACGAAGCCAGAGGCTCAGCAGCTCAGGTGAGCTCTCCTGGGAGGTGTGAAGGTTTCACTACATCCACCTGATGCTGTTTTCTTCTACCTTGACTAACTCTTGTGAGGGTATGCATAAAACATACACCAGCAGCACACAGCCTGCCTGGTGGCAGGGCTCAATCCCTCCAGAAGCCCAGCAAGCTTCCCCATGCCAAACCAGCACTGCAAAGAATGAGACTGTCTGGGTTCATAACAGAGTAAAACAGAAAGGAACAAACACAAGAATCAGCTGGTTTGCCCCGTATTTTCTCCTGTACAGCACTATTTGATGCACAGTGACAAGGCTGGCTGTACAAAATGCAGTTGTTTATCAAAGTTGTTATGATGTGGTGACACCCAGTGTAGCAGAGGATGATCTCCTACCAAAAAGGCCAGTGATACCAGCTAAATTAGTGTGCAAACTGCACATCCATAACTGTACTCCATAGCACAGCAGGGAAAGAAAACAAGCAGCTGAACACCATGACATATGTGGATAAACACAACATAAATAAGACACGAGCATGGACTTCCTCCTACTCTACAGAACTTGGCCAACACGTGAGAAGGGTGACCCGTTTGTAATGAGGAAAAAGGAAATACCAGAAATAATCCCTGAAAACACAACAGCCAGAGCAGTTCCCTGGAGCCATCCACTCCTCTGTCATGTGCGTTTCACTGCTGGATGTACCAACACAGACAATAAACACACGATGAAAATGCTTTCATTCCTTGTAGGTGACACAAACTATTTTCTTAGGCCCTGATCTTGCCGTTGGCCTCACTAAGTCAGCTAAAGGAATCTGCACTCAACTAATTCTTGGGATGCAGGGGCTCGGAGCGGACTAAGAAAGAAAAACACGTCTCTCAGCTAAAGCTGAAAAAGGAGTGGATGGTTTTACTACAGCAGAGGTGTTTTAACAGCGTGCTGCACCCCAGAGATGTGGCTGGAGCACCCCGAGCCGTGCTCAGGAGGGAAGGGATGGGGAGGCAGGCGGGTACCACAGCCAGGGGCTCTCCTGAGCCGGGGCTGAGCCTTGTGTCGCTCTCGCTTCGCCTGCCAGTAAAAATATCCATCCAGTTTCAAAAGTTTAAAAAATAGAAGGAATGATTTCCTGAGGAAATGGAAATGTTAAACACTTGGAAGTGAAACCATATGCTTATGATGATGAAGTGTAACTAAAACAGCTCTGAGAGTGATATCTTTGGTAGTCAGACCCTCCTGCCTCAGCGCCATCCTGTTTAACACCTGCAAAGTCACCTAAAACGGGGGTGAAAAGCTGGGTGGGTCAAAGTCCTGGTAAGGCAGACACTTCTCCCTGACGCCAGACTCTTTATTTAGAAAATATCACTGGCAAACAACGCACACATGCAAGTGAATTCTCCATCTTCCTAACAGAGCAACAACACAGATTAATATAGAAAAGGTATTATATAAAATGCCATAATTAACATTCATAAGATAAATAAAGATAAATGATGTTTATTCATAATTCTACTGACTCATTTTTCCCTTTACTTCATAGCTTATGTATTGAAATACTAATTTCAAGAGCACCCAGCACAAAGAACATACCAAAATAGTTGCACCTGCACACGTAATGCTGTCATCATTCAAAGTCTATGGCCAAATTTGTTCCCAAACAGATATTCTGGTAATGTTCTGAAAAATATCTGAGCCTATGCCTAAGAAAAATAGTCCTATTAAAAAAAAATTCATACCAGTCAAAACATACCATTGATGAAGTGAAAAACTCAACACAAGCTAATAGAGTTGCTGACGTCGAAATACCCAATGTTCAATTAAACAGGGGGAAAATCTAATATTTTAATTAGATAAAAACCTCTCTGTGCCTTGTGAAGATTTTTGTCTTTATTTCTCATTTAAATACCTTGCATTTTTTTTGGCTGGCTCAAAATATCACCGTAGCCATTTTGGAGAGCAACAGTGGTCTGCAGAGAGACCAGGTCCCCCTTCCTCTTTCCCATTTGCAATATACCTGTGGGTTCTGATGGGTTAGTGCTGAACTAAAAAACTGGGTGATAACTCTTGGCTGAAAACCAGTCTTTTCTAATATTCAGTGTAAACTGCAGGTGTCTAAGTGAGACTGCTATAAAAGCTGCATTTCTGCAACTCCTTCTGAAGAGCTGCAAATCCAACCCCAGCTATCAGCTGGTGAGGCTTCCTCCTGGAGATGTCTGTAGGGAGGGATGAGCTCAATTTAAACCTCACTTTTAAAGTCTGCAAAAGCCAGAAACATCTTCTCAGCTTTTTGGTCATTTATTGGAGTGGCCAAGGATTGTATTTATGTACTATTATGCTATTTTCCAGCATACTGGAATCCCAAGAGCAGATTTTCCAAAAAATGCATGGAGAATGGCCAAGAAGACATGCACCACGCTGCTGCATGGGAACATTTGCACTTGACCTCTGGATCCCTGCTATCCTTGGCATTAAATCAGATGAAAACTGAGTAAGATCCAAATGAAAAGTAATTATGCTGCCTAAAAAAGCCCCCTCAAAACAACAAGAACAACAAACAAACAAACAAACCAACCAACAAACAAAACACCTGGAACCCCCAAAGAGGATGTAGGAAGACTTAATTGTTCATTTCCTGCTCATGCTCAATGATCCAAGATCAGAATTCATCTTCCCTTCCCTATTTTTCTTCTTTAAGGTGAACCAAAAGCACTCAGGTGTTGTCCCAAGTCTATTATTTGTCTGCTGCTCTCTTCCTCTTACCTGCATTGTTCCAGAACAACAAAAAGCACCCCAAATTAATGGAAGAAAGCATTTGAATGCCTCCCTACACTCCAGCTGGGCAGCAGGAGCAGCATGGGAGCCCAAGGGAGCAGCAGTCAGTTCCTGAGATTGTTGGCACAACAAAAGTAAAACTTTCTTTTTCCAAGGGGCTGGGGCCTGTCAAAGTGATCCCCAACATCCCTGAGATGGATGGAAATTTCAGCTAGAGATGTCCCAAAATAGCATACATCTCTCCTCAATCAAACTCAGGGAGATGCTGCTAAAAGAGATCGTACCCAGCCCAGCCCAAATCTAAAATCACTTCTGGTTTTTTGCCCATCTTTGCTTTCTTCATGTAAGTTTCCTTACAGAGACACACAATGAAAAGGAGGACAAAGGCAGGAACTAAGAGCAAAATTAAAAAATATGCAGCACAACTGAACTAAAAAGACTTTCACAGCCCATCGTACGCTGTGCACTTGTAGCAATTTCCTCCTTTTTGTCAAAAAAAAGACCAAAGCCTTTAAGTTTTACAGAATTATTTTGTGTCCATTCAGAGTACTAATGGAAAACAAATTGCATCTTTAAGCACTGAATAACCCCATTTAGAGCTATATTAATATAAATACATTTTTCATTTAAAAACCAGCAAGTCTAACACTGGTGCTTATAAAGATGTCTTATAATTTACTGCTGCTCTTCTCCAGCCAAAAGTGGAATTACCACTGTCTACATATAAACTTAATAAATAGCACACACTAAACTGCCTAGTCTTTCAGGCTGATGAAAGTTGCTTCTTATCAAAGGATCCTTTGTGGATGCTTTAAAAGGATTTAAATTGCTTTGATTGCGTTATTAACAGTGTCTGTGTTGCTCTTGTATTTCAGAATAATCTGGAAAGCTGGAACATTAGCTCTTGCATTCTACAAAAGACGGTTTTCCATCTCTAATAAAAATGCTTCAATACAAAAGATAATCCTTATGTTCAAAAGCAAAACCCCAAGATGGGCCATGTTAGCACATCTGAAGACCCTCTTATTACCTTATTCTTACTCTTATTTTTCAATGGTCTTCAGTCCTGGAGATGTCATGGCCAGTCAGGACTTCATGAACTTTGCTGGGAACCCAGGTACTTGCAGTGGAAAACATACCAGATTTCTCTCTTTGAGAAATTGAAAACAGGGGACCATTTCGGATGAAGGAACAGGGATATTTAAACTGCAGAGCCTGACCAAAAAACTACAGCAACGTAGAGAGGGATCTCTTTTGCATGGTGCCTGCTCGGGAATGTTGCAGGAATGGGAGGAAGCAACAGGAGGGAAGTTCCTTGTCCTTCTTTTCTGTTATTTTCTGGGGTTTGGAGTTTGCTGGGTTTGGGTTTTTTTTGTTGTTTGGGGGGTGAGAGGGGCTGTTTTACAATGGAAACTTGTGGTTGGGATGCTGAGGACTCTCCATTCACCCTGTCTCCAGCAATGCATTTAAAAAGTGAGGCAAGCCAGATGGTTAGAGAGCACAAGACAGGAATAAAAATGTCACATTTCAGTTCATTCAAAAATTCCTATAAACTGTGGCAGTAAGTCATGTTATAAAAGCCTAATACAAGCATGCAGGCTCCCGTGGGAATTCAGTTACCAGCACAACTAATATTCTGTGCCCTGCAGACCTCAGGGGCACGCTGTATTTATAAAATGGGGCTACTGACACTGCCTCCCTCCGAGCAGCGTGGCCAGAAAAAGTCCATTAAAGAGTGGGAGCCCCGAGTGCTGCTGCTGGCCCTGTGGCTCCTGGCTGCTTACTCACAACGCAAACTCCCGGAGTGGAAATTTAGTCCAGGAGAGCACAGCAGAGTCTTTTTATACATGAACCACTATGCTGCTCCAGAACTTCACCTGGCACTTCAGAGAGATTAAAAACGACGACGCAGCCTCTGTCTTGGAGAGTGTTTATTTTGGCAGGTCCGGAGCCGCGCAGGTGCCGGACAGGAATCCTGAAGCCAAGGGTTGTGATGAAGTTCTCTTGCTGGTGGCAAAAGCAGACTCTCTTTTAACCATAAATATTTCATCTGCTTTCTTTATTTTTTAATAAAATACGGAAATTGTTATGACTTGTGACAAGATAATGGCTTGACAGATTCCTTATTCTAAACAGCAGCTCGTCCCGGTCTGCAGTTCTAACCAGCCCTTCATTGCTGAGGAAAGCTCTAGACCTAACACATGAAGTGCTGGGAGGGAACATGTTTTTTGGCCTTGGTTTATTTTTTTCCATTTGAATTTAGGATTTTCTACAAAAGACTTGGAGACCCTCATCAATGCTGTTACAGCAAGCATTGTTCTGGCACTGACTATCTAAGTTTAATTAATTAAAAATAGGAATGCAATCAAGCTTGCTTGAGACAATGGAATTACCCCAAACTGGTTTTAAGTCCTGCCAACTTAATTTTCTCTGCTTGTCAGCTGTCTTTTTTAAAACAAACTAAATTTAATCTCCTGATCATCGAACATCTAATGTAATTATTCAGATGCAGACAGTGTTTGCTTTGTATAACTTCCCTTATTTCCATTCTTTTCATGGTATTAGGCTACAGGGATAAACTCCACACATCACAGCAGCATTACACTGGAGATGGAAACAGTCCAGTTGGACCGATACGGAAAATATGCTTGGAGAATATTGGAACAAACTCGCAGTTAAATACACTTCAGTGATACATATGGATCTCCTCATTTGTTTTTTGAAGGCAGCTGTATTGAAGCTTTGCTCACGGAATTCTATTTGGAAGTCAAATCCTACAAGCAGTTGCATAAATATGTTTGCACGAGTACTTGAACCAGAACGCGCTTGTGGCTTTGTTGATTTTGGACAAAGATTTTGACAGGAGGGACAGCAACCCACCCACCCTTTCGTAGCAGCAGCAGGAGGAGGATCAAACAAGATCCTGTGAGCTCAGTATCATCACTGCACAGGAAAACATGAGTGGGGTCCAGAGCCTGGGGAGGGACCCTCAGCTCTCACAGGGGAGACATTTGGTCATCCAGCCTTGTGCCAGGAGCACAGTCAGATGGCAAAGAGAAAATGCTCTGCCCTGAGGCCAGGCTGTTTGCCAGTGGAAGACAAATTCTCATCCTAACAAAATCTGAGCTGCTCTGCTGAGTTATTGCAGCCCTCCCCCAACACTTCTGGTACCTTCTAAAAGTTACTCGCTCAGGCAACTGCATCCCTTCCATTTGGGTCACTGACCAAACCCCGTGTTCAAAAGCAGAAAGTGCAGGGTCAAGGTTCAGCTGGAGAAGATGGAGCTTGCCATTAATGCTTGAGCCTCTCAATCAGAGAAGGAAAAATGCTGTAGTGTGAAGTACGGGGTGCAGGGAAAGACAACAAATAATTGCTGTTAATAATTGAGACAGTTGTTAAACCTGCTGAAATCACAGAATCACAGAATCAGAATCTGAGTTGGAAGGGACCCAACCATGGAGCCCAGCTCTTAAGTGAATGGCCCATAGGGGGACTGAACCCCCACCCTTGGAGCTGCTCTGACCAACTGAGATGGAAGGAAAGATTCCCATCAATTCCAGGGGCTCTTTGATCAAGCCCACCTCAGTTTTCCCACCTCTGTCAAGCAGGATTTACATTAATAAACCCCTCTCTCTGTCTCTCAGTTTCAGTCAGCACCAGCACGACAGTGGAAATGCGTGCACCAGGATTAATCGCCAGGAAATCTGGATTGCGAATGTGCAATGGGAATATTTTAAAGCCTTTTATTTTTTAACTTAAATTATTAGGTACCATGTTCTTAAACACATCCTTTCTTTTACATTTGGCTGCCAGTTAAAATAACAGTGCATAGAAAGGGAACAAAAAGCAAAAAAGAGCCGGGAGACAGACTGACTGGCTGACTGACAGATGGGCAGGTGTGTTACACTTCTAGTCAAAAAATTACCATTACTACTAGTAAGCTGCTTTCCATTCCCATAAATTACACTTGCAAAGCACATGGCCCTGGATCAATGCCTTTGGTGAGGTTTCCCAAGCACAGTGTTTGGACAGTTGCCTCTGTGGCCAGTCACAAAGGTTTTCAGGGCATGGTGGGCTTCCAAACTACTTCACACTGATCACAAAAGATGCCCCACCACCATTTCCCAGCACTTTGGTGTGGTACTTGTGCAGCCCCAGGGGAAGGGCTGCCCACACCATAACCCTGACCACCACCCTGGCTGGAAAAGGAGCTTGCCTTTATCTTCTTAAATGACTTTCAACAATGTCTCTGCGGCAAGGCCAGAGGACTGGAAAAAAAAAATCCCTCAAAGAAATATGAAAGCTCACCTCAGAAACGCCCTGGGAAATTCGGGGAACAAACACTTAGTTGTTCTCATTTTGTTCTGCCTTGGATGGGAATGACAGAACTGGATGATTTGTTCTCAAAGACCGTAGCTACTGAGATTTTTTTTTTTTGGGACTTTTATGTCCAGTCTGAAAGTTTTTAACTGAAATACCAAACTTATTTTCTGTCTAGTGCTGTTATTTAGACTCCTGCCTGGTGACATTCTGGGTAACACATGCTGAAAGAAAATTTCAGTAGAAGTTGCAATTTGAATGTTTAATGTTATGAAATCTACAGAACTGTTGCTGTTGTACATAGCACAAAATAAACATCTCGATTCCAGGAAACTAATGGAGACATCTTGTGAATCACTTTCTTAAGGCGAAAAGACTTCTGCAAAACTACTCTTTGACTTCTAAACCAGCCCAGGTAGAAAGCAAAGCAGCTTTCCTTTTTCAGGACTAAGCTTTCACCAGGTCAGTAAGTGGCAGAGTGCACAGAGCCACCAGCACAGTCACTCTGTGAGTGCATATTTAAGCAGCACACGTTACTGACAGGCCCATAATAAAGCTTTTCACAGGGGTTACTTACTCTGCATGCTGCTCAATAGTCACTGCAAGTCCTAAGCATCTCAGCCATTTTATTAGTGAATCCTTTAAAAGAATTGTAGATGCTATTAGTTGTTATTACTTCACTGCTAAATTTTCTTAGGTATTTTTCTTTCGATTTTTTCTCCTGATGTTTTGAAACCCCAAGCTTCAAGTACAACAAAACTCCACACTGGTAAAACCCCACTTATTTTATAAGTGTTTGTCAATTCCAGCCTTTAACAAAAATTGCACTATGAGCTCAACCACCAACCTAAGTAATCAGAGACAATAATATACTGGAAAACATATTCAATCCTCAACAATTTTAAGGGGTACCACTGACCTATGACAACACTGCTAAATTACCACTTAACTGGATCTTTTTCTCAACTACAAGTGGCTTATTTGTAATAATACAGACACTGACTTTGCCTCGGTTTATATTGACAGGCTGATTTGACTGCCTGCTGAGCGACAGCCCCCTCTGAGTGGGCGTGAAGGAGCTGAGCTGCTGAGTAAAATTGATACGAGGAGTGGAAAAGAGATTTTAAAGCCATTTAGAAACTCCAAATGCACTGAAAATAGCTTGTGCAAGAGGGAGATTGCCAGTGGCAAGTATGTTTTTCTCCTTTTTGACAGAAGTCTGCAGTACCAAGGATCCCTTCATACGAAATTACTGGGATGGATGCAGAGGGTGTGGCAGCTTGTGTCCAGACACAAAAAAACATGAACAGTCTTACTTAGATCTACCAAAAAAAAAACCAAACCAAAACAAAACAAAAATTTAGTGAGAACTTCCACTTCATTCCTATGAAAACTGGGTTGTCATAGGGAAAGTATGTGAAAACTTTTGCAGTTTTAAAAGTTATTCTAGTATTTGAATTTTTTTCAGTTTATCTCTCTCTTTTATTTCTGGTCATTTCTTGGTTTATTTTCACACTGTGATACGAAAAACATCTTACCCTTATGAAATGTTTTTTCCCCATTTTGTTTCCTACATTTCAACATACAGCCACAAATATCCAGCAACACAAAATAATGGTGTTCAGATCTGCAAGAAAAGAAGCCCAGACTATCACCTCCAAAGTTACTGAAAGAATTTCAGTGAACAGAAGGCAAAATTAACAGGAATTTCAAGTGGGGTTGGCCTACCTCACAAGCAGTGATAGAGTATTTAGATCCTGAAAACATATTTAGACATTTTACTTCTCACTTGGAAGAGGATACTTCAACATCCCCTCACACTCCATGTTGGATCTGAAGAAATAAATGAATAACTGAGATCCTAATGCTTGCCTGAAGCCTTCTCCAGCACCCTTCCAGCCAGGTGCTGACCCACTAAGACACTGCTCAAATATATCAACTGGATACACTGAAATCTGATCTGGTTATCTCACAAACTTTTATACCAGAGTGACACACGGCAAGGAGCAACTCTGGTGTGGTAAAGCAGCCTCACAACTGCATGAGAAACCATTCCCAGGTTATTCTGGTCAAGAACAAAGGAGGAGGTGAGGTGGATGAGGCCAGAAATAAGAACAGTGCAACAGCTCGTGCTGCCTGTCCTCGGCTGGGTGACACCTCCTGCCCTCTGTGTGACGCAGCAGCTCTGAGTCTGAAGGGATGCTCAGACCTGGGGAAAAGGATCACTTATGGGGCAGCCACTTAGATTTGGGTTGCCCCTTCAATCCTGCCAAGCAGAGTAGCCCCTTGTGCCTGTACTTTCATGCTGGCCTCCAGAATGGGTAGGGCAGATGCTGTATGTGGCTTTTTGGTGCACAGATGTTTGGAGCAAGCTGTGGCTTCACCAGCAATATTCTGTGTCCATGTCCATGGACAGACAGCTCCTGCCACCTCATCAGTCAGTGCAACAGTTGCTGGGAGTTCTCAAAATATGGAATTCAGGATTGCTGTGTGTAATTACCACTTCAGAGCTGGGCAGGTTCTCCTGTGAGAGTGAGATATGGCAACACTAAGCACAGTGCATGAGGCTGGAAGAGAACCATCAGCTAAGGGTTAACAGCTCCATCCCCAGGACTGAGGTGCACTGTCTTCTGGGTCCTCAGCCCAGGAATTCTACAGAAGACAGGGATTTCCTCTTCAGCAGACACATAAAATGTACTTCTCTGAAAGGAAAAGGGGGAAAGGGATGGAAAAGAAGAGCCATATAGCTGATCTGAAAGGAAAGCATGCTTGCAACGACACTGAAACATTAGAGACATTGTTTGAGTGCAGTTCATCCTTGCAAAAATATTATCCTCGTCTCGATGCCAAGGTCGGTGAAAGTATGGGCTACTTGCCATGGAAGTGCTGGGTATTTAGCCTAGACCTGTCATGGGGCTTATTTACTCTCTGCACCCAACGTTTCAGACACACTCAAGTGTAGTGTTCATGTCTTGGCAGGAACTTCTCATTCATGCATTTTCTCCTGATCCCCTTTGAGGAGTCTTCCTCCTCCGACATTGCAGTGGTTGAAATTTCATTGCTTGCTGAGAAAACCAACACTGATTAATTTCATCCTACTTGCATGGAAGAGGTAAAGTATGCAGGTCTCCAGCCAGGGACAAGGAAATCCCTGCTGCTTACATGCCACATTGAATAAGCAGCCCATGGTTGAGGCCATTGGACTTCAACAGTCTTCATTCCACCCGCAGGAAAGAAGCAATTATCCGTAGCAGCATGGGGAGCAAACAGGAAGTAATGCAACACATTCACTTTTGATTACAGAATATTTTTTTTTTTGTAAGACATAATATTCCACAAGGAAGAATTCAGCTGCAGCGTTACGTCGACGCACCCCAAATTATTAAAGGAACGTGATTGAGGTTGCAAAGCTAAGCCTCAAAACCCAGGAAAAACCTAAATTAAAGTTGCTGGTGCAGCCTGAATGCCACTGCTCACTGTGTGTGCATTCTGGTACAGTCTTTAATTACATCACTGCAAACTGCTTTTCCCACAGGGCCTTCGCCTCATTCAGTGCACAGGACGGACAGAGCTTAATAATGAGCAGCTATTCAGGGTTTGGTCCTCTGCTCTGGTTCAGTGTGTGGCCCTGGACTGTATTTACTGCACACCAGTCAGGCCTGCTCTGAGGACACAGTGATTCATTTCCCCATGGACCTTTCTGTGACTTTCTCCAACGCAGCCTTTGAATACCTCACGTGTATTCATGGATCTGTTTGCACCCCACCTCTGGGGGACAGAGTCCAATTTTGCAGATGGAGAAATTAAACATATGAAGACTAAGGTAAAAAGTATCCACTGATGGGTGCTACTTGATTTTCTGGGTATTTAACTTTATATGCTGTTCTCTCTGTCCAAAGCCAAGCTTCCATTTGCTTCAGTTGGACACGTTGGCAACCGAGACCCAAAAATCTCAAGGCAACTTCTCCGAAAATGGAAAAAGCACAATTAGAGGCCAACTGTGAAAAACTAATTTTAAGTGATGTGCCTGTCATCACATAAGATCTATCCCTGTCCAGTTCCTTAGTATGCTATTCAATTTCTTTGGCTATGAGACCATTTTCTTTGATGCTGCAAATCCCCATTTAAATTTATCACACACCTTTTACCTCATGCAATAAATGAGTCAGCCATTCTATGCTCCTTTATTAGAAAACCCAGTTCCAGCCCCAGACTAACTCAGGCTTTTGAACTGACTGCATTAGGGCTCCTGGGGAAGAAAATTAATTATGTGATATATACTGAAAGATGAATTTAAGCTGCATAGGCAGCCTTAATTCAAAATTTATTTTAGGTGCTCATTGTTTTAACACATAATTTTGCATGCCTAATTTCCTAAGCTTTTAAGGAACTGAAAAACTGAAGAAAAAAAACTGCTGTGGACCAACGGAGAAAGTCTTGCTCATTTGGAAGAGCTTACACAAAAGGCTGGGAACTTTCGACTTGGCAACTTGAAGAATGTTCTTTTAACACAGCTTTTCTTGAGCTCTTTCCTACGTTTTCTTTGAAACAGAAACTCCATCATGCTGACACTCACAGTGATACCCATACCAGCAGAGCTGACACAGGGGTGTCAGTGTATCTGCTTGTGCTGCTGGGAGCTGGGAAAGAAGCTGGAAATTGTGTTAGCTGATCATCCTCACTTCTATGGACTCTGTGGCCCGTGATTCCCCTATTTTTTCTTTCATCTTCCCTTCCTAACTTTTACCATCTTCTCCAGCAGTACTGCTCCTCCATTCTGCTTCCTCTAAGATGAGCAAGTTTCCTCCACTTCTACAGCCAATCTCAGTCTCTCCAGACTGTGGCTCCCAAATCCCCTGCCCATCTGATCCCAGCACTTGTCCTGCACTGACAGCGTGCAGCAGGAGCAGTGGGATATGGATTTACTGCACACTGGCAACTCTGCAACAGCTCTCCAAGTGGACACCTTTGGGAGATACCTGCAAGGCTTTGAGTCTCAGTCTGAAGTGGCTGCTTTCTTTCACTGGAGGGAAAAACATGGAGAGATCCTCAAGATGGGATCCTTCCCTGAAATGCACCCTAAGTGGCCTCTTCCATTTTTGACTGAGAGGATGAACAGGTATATGAGTTGCAGCAAAATACTGTTAAAATTTGTCAACTCCCTCAGCAATGTGCAATGAAACTAACATCCTCTGAAACTGCAACAGATCTTATACTGAGCTTGGATATTTTAAAAATAGCTACGTGTTTGCCTTTCTGATCAATCTTGGCTTCCACCTTCAGACTGTTAGTTTTAATTTAAAAAATCAAAAATAAGGGAAAAAAAAGAAAAAAATGTAGCACAGAAAACATCCAGCATGGAAAATTTCAGCCGACATAACTCTGGCAAGATTCTAATCTTATAATGTTCAATATTAGACAAATTCAATAATGGATGTTTGGTGCTACCCAGCCCAGCAGTAACAGCATCCTCTACTCAGAAGGTTTGGCTTTGGGAGAAGTGTTGTTATTTTTTATCATGTGTTACAGGGCCAGTTCTGTCCTGCCTGCTGGTGTTTGGGGACCTTGACTTGGGAGCCTCACTGGATGCTGACTGCAAAACTCTCAGAGGATGCTATCTTTGAGGGTCATATGGGAACCAAAACACAAGCAGCTTCTTTTTCCAGAGTTTTGGCCTAAACAGATAAACTTAAAAAGCAGAAGATGAGGAAAAATAAGAGTGACTGCATAAGACTCATGCAATGTTTTGTATAATTTTATGATTTGTAATAATGAGGCATCTCTATCAGCTTATCAGGGATTAATATTACCTTACTTTCCTTGAATTCCATTCAGTTCTTACATTATACATATTCCACATGAGCGCTCTCTTCTCCCAATACTTCTGGCACAAATCTGAGCCTCTTTGGTAAGGACTCACAAGGTTATGAATGTCTGGACAGCCTGAGTAATGAAAGGCCATTTGGGGCCGAACCATTGACCACAGCTTTAACTTGCCAGGAAGCATAAAACATAAAATGTAAATTAGGTACTAATAACCCATTTTTCTTCTAAATCCTTGGTACAGATGCGCAGCATGAAGTACAGATTATGTTTTGAGAGAGATTTTGGAATAATTTGCAGTTAAAAATATTGCATGGGACCTTGTGTTGTGGCCTCAGAAGAGACTGAATTGTGAGTTGTTACTGCTGCCCTTGAACCCACTTCAGTCAATGGAAAGTTTCATTGGCACCTGGATTTGTTGCTTTGGGTAGCTGCCTAGCTACCAGCAAAACCCAGCACATAATACTGTCATCAGGGAAAGAGGAATGTGCAGCCCAGCAAGCAAGACATGCATGGAAAAGTACATTTCTCCCAGCATGTTTTGCAATCTCCATGCTATTCCCTCCCCATCGTCCTTTCCACTGATCTCATCTGTGGAGATGAAGTCAAGAAGAAAACTTGGGAAGTAGCACTTGCAGGGCAAGATCATTTTACTGCCTGTGCATGACCAGCATCATCCCTAACACAGCTCTGACCCTCTGGATGGGGCCAACCCCATGTGAAAAAGCAGATGTACAGCTCCAGTGTTCCTCAGTCAAGGGATCCGAAGGCAGCTTGAGGTTGGCTGGGCATGTTTAGTTCCCATGGGAATTTGCCATTAGAGCTGTGGTCTTGGATTCTGCCAGCAACAGGGTGCATGAAGCTGTTGGGAAATGGAGCTACACGTTATGCAAGTCACAGCACAACCTTTCTGTCGTGCTGCTTTCAAAACACCTACAAAGACATGTCCTTCAGGTGTGAATTCCAGCCTCCAGCTGCTGCATGGAAGAAGGTTGGAGCCATCAGTCCCCCCTCACAAACCATTGTTCTTGTTCTGTTCATTGCAACCCAGCTATGAGGAAATGACCAGCTTTTCTCTTTTTCATCTCGGCCCAGGAGTACCTAAAAATATGACCTGTGGAACTCGCTTCTTGAATTAATTATGCTTCAGGTAAAAATAAAATAAATGTTCTTGGCCTTAATGAGATCTGCAACCGATTCTCCATCTCATGGCACAAATCCTTTTTAGGCAAAACCTGGATTCTTGCTGTGTTTCAACAGATCAGTACACCTGACATGGCTGAGTCAAACCACTGCTCTACAGCTCAACAACTTCTACCATTCTTCGCTCCAAGAAAATAAGATAATTCAACCAATACTTTAAAAAAAACAAAAAAAAACTGGGTTTTGGGATGCAAAGAGGAGAAACCTGTGGCTATGCCTCTGACACAAGA
Organism: Daphoenositta chrysoptera; assembly: GCA_013397915.1. NCBI lineage: Eukaryota > Metazoa > Chordata > Aves > Passeriformes > Daphoenositta > Daphoenositta chrysoptera. The sequence goes on along the minus strand of VZRO01006867.1, from coordinate 731,996 downwards.
CTTAAAGAGAAGACAGGAGTGGATCTCTACTTTATCTCTGCAGATTTGCCTTGCTGGAAGAGATACCTTCTCCCAAAGAAGCAATGCAGGGAAAAGCAAAGTTGTATCTCCTCATTCACTCTTCCTGTTAATAATTTTTAGCGGTGTTACTAATAAAGATTATTTTACTGTGCTAATGGCTAATCATGGCATGGGACCAAGAACGTATGCAGGGGAGCATGGTGCTAGGCACTGAGTAAACACAGAAAAACAGGGCCATCCTACCCCGATGAGTGGAAAGGTTTAGAGAATATGAATAAATATTCATTGCTTTTGGACGCCCCTCTGAGACACCTTCCAAGTCTTCTCAGGTTCGACTGCTGCTATTGATTTAGTAAAAGAGAATCATGACTTAAACGGGGAAAGGAGGAGACTCCTAAAAACACACATCCTGGCAAAACAGAAGCAGATTAAACAAGCCTCTTGAAGAAATATGCATTTGAGAAACCACCCTGATTTAAAAGATCTGGCTTTTTATCCCTCCCCCACTGTGTGGACCTGTGGTACAGCAGCACACTGGAGATACATCATGTGATAACTCAGGGACACTAACGCTGTAGGAACAGCAATGATACTGCAAGAGCAAGAAAATAAACCTTGAGATTACAAAGAAAAAAAGAAGACAAGGAATCCACAAGGTCTGGTGTAGTGCACACTATGATTATTGATGTGAATCATGACTTTGTGATCCTCAGAGGAGGGTTGATGTGCCTCTCCATAAATCAGGTCTTAAGGGTATATACATTACTAGCAAAGGACAAGCACCACAGTTTGCTTTCACATAATGATCCAGCAATGGCATTTAATTGAGCAGAATATAAACACCCAGGCTGGAATTTGGCCAGGACACTACATTTAACATCCTACTCTAAATAAGAAATGCCATATAGGCTGCAGTGTCCAAGCAGAGCAGAGACAAGCTAAAGTAAAAGATCTGCTCTGATAATCCCTCTCACAACAAACTACACAGACCAGAATTTACAGTCCTGGGCAACATCAAGAGTTGAGTCGACCTTGGCTGCAACTGCCAAATGTGGTGGAGCACTTGGAGAGCATTTGCTGTGGATGACAGCAAGTGTCTTTTGTCTTGGAGTGTCCCAGCTTAGTCCCCGCAGAAAAAAAACCAAAGAACCATCTGCAAGAGGGCTCTCTTCCACCCTGTGCTGTTGGCCAGCTTCCCTCGGGTGATCACAGTGCTCTCAAATGAACTCACTCATAAATGGGATGACAGCCTCCCCATTTTTTGGATGTCAGACTTTAAGCGAAAGGAAATCGGGGTGTTTGGAAGGTTGTCACCTTATCCTCTGCCAAGGACCAGGATAACTTTCTCTCTTCATTTTTTAGGAGTGGCCAAACCACTTTTGAATCACAGTCAACATGGTGAGCATGGCTGACTTGCCTTACTTCCCCCAGAATCAATCTACACTGTTCAACGACACCAGCTTGTGCAAATAGTGGCAGGAAGTCAGCAAAAATACGACAGAAGGAAGATGTAAAATTTCCAGCACAATTAAGAAAACTGGTTTTGGTTACTCTCCTCAATTGAGACTGATTAGATCAGTAAGAGTGGCCAGAGCTGGCTCTAGTGTGGAATAATTTGCTTGTGTCTCTCACAAATGGTATTTCCACTGAACAGACCCAAGACAACGCTCCCTTTGCCTTAGGTGTCTGTGTTGACCAGTCTGATTTCATCCATCCTGTCACCTGGTGCTGCCCTTGGCACAGCCTCACTGAAGGTACTGTAGTACCTTATTCAGATAATTCCCCTCTTCATCCATCATTGTGAAAAGTCTTACAAATGTTGCAAGATAGTCCAGGAATTCATACGAAGTCCCTGGATTTCAATGGGAACTGTTGTACTGTGGAGTTCTCCAAATCAGATAATTCGTATAATTGAAATGGTCTGCTTCTCTTTTTTTCCCAGTTCAGCATTCTTGTGAGACAACATTTTAATTTGCTATCTTCCCAAGTTTTTTTATCAGATTTTCCTGTATTCTTCACTCCAGCCTTCACATAATTTTCTGATTAAATAACTGAAAACACCTGGAACAGACCATGTCTTTCAGCATGTACTTGGAGGAGCCCGATGACTTTGAAAAGCTCAGTAAGCAAGGCCAGAGCTTTAAAATTTCCATGTAGGTATTCACATTTCAGTTGGTATGTATCTGGGTTCATTAAAAAAAAAAAAAAATTAGGGAAGGCAGGAAACCACTGATTAACAAACTCTGTTACTGCCCACAGTTAAGGCAGAGACCAACTTTTAGTTGTGTCTGGTATCACATCCTAACTCACAGCTCTACATCAGTCCAGGTATATGGCATTGACTTCATTTCTGGATCCCACAAGTCTCACTGTCCATGAGTAGTTGGCAGCTGAGTCCTGGGTAAGAGCAGAGGTTTCAAAGAGCTACAGTAGGTCATTAATAATAAGAATAAATGCTTGAGACAATGCCTTAAACAACCTTTCTCTAAAATTAATAGGGGCATAAATTTCACTTCCTGCAAATTAGCAACCAGGAGGCCCAAGCACGATCCATTTTCTAAGCATTCTATTTTAAAGTAGCATAGATCAACACCACAAAATGACAGTGAATGCACACTTTGAAGTAACAAATGCCTACTAGGCCATGCCAGCTGCGATGGGCAACAGCATGAAACACCCTGGCACATTCCTCTTCAGGTTGGGGAACCTTTCAGAAACATTAGTTGCTCCTGCTACCTCTTCACAAGCCTGTGCTGCCACTCTTTTCAGGCTGCTCCCATGCCCACTGCGTTAACCACGTGCAATCACACCTGTAAATCATGGGCTGCTTGGCAGGGGCCATGGGCAAAGAGCTTCTGTTAACTCAGTCAAGAGATCATGAGAACTTCCACCAGTCCAAAACCAGAATGCCCGTTGTGGCGCTGGTTTTGATCTTCTCCATTTGATCTTGCCTTTTGATGATGGGTTTTTATGGTGGCGTTAATGTTTTCCTACTCATTTCATGCTGCCTGGGAGATCAGCTGTTGAATTCACTTTTCCTTGCCTTGAATTAGAGCAGATCTTTTACCATGGCCATAGCTCTGTCGTTCTCAGACTCTTTAACCCCGATCTGTTTGATTCCAGGGCTGAATACAACCCAGAGTCCACATTCCTTGTGCTGACTGATAACCTCCTCCAGGCCACAGATAACTATTTGCCCACAGCAGTTCTCTCAGATAGGTCAGCTATATTTATTACAGCACACTGACCACATGGCCTTCCCCTTCTCCAGCAACAGAAGCTGCAGAGCAATGCCGAGCTCCGACTCCCTGACCCCGAGGACTTCCATGAGAGATCCACACCATCCCCAGCTTTATTTCACATGCAGAGCTCTGACAGGACATCACATCTGGACAGCACTGGATACACCCCAGGGCAGCTGAATGACAGGCCAATCCAACAGCATTCAGAGACATAACTGGAGCTTTTAAGCCTGAGGTGGGGAATAAAGCTGATTTACTTAAACACCCTGAAAAAGTCAGCATTTATGAGAAGCCAGATTGAAGGAGGCTGTTCTGTCACTCAGGTTCAGGGCTGGGTTGGATTTGCCAAGTGCTTTTCTCCTTATGGCTGATGAGAAAACCGTGGGCTTGACATTTGACTGTGGCCCCCTCTGCAGTGACTCCTGCCTCTGCCAGCTTCCCGCGTGCCATCTCCCCTTTCGGGTGGCCGAGAGCAGCAGGACGCTTTGCGGATTCCAAAATCCAAAAAATGGATTTTTCCTGCCGGGTGCCCTGCCCGGCCGTGCACTGCGCAGGGTTCCCATGGCTGTCACTAGCTGGGAGCTGCAGATGGAGTGGAAAACACCACACCACACCAGCCCAAATACAGACGTCTGCTGTCCCCGTGCCCCGGGCCGTGTCACTGCTTGGAGAGCTCGGGATCAGCTCGGCGGTGGGGGCTGGAGCTCTGCAAACGCTCCTGGTGCAAGGGTTCTCTCCTCTGGAATGCACTTCCCCACTTCAGCTCCAACAGCCTGGATTTCATGACCCCCCCCAGGTCATCCTGTAGGGTCCATCTGCCTTCCCAGGCTCTGACTGGGGAGGAGAAATTTGGGGAATTGTAAGGCTCCTGTAGAAAAGGCTTAGTTGTAACACAGCAGGAAGAGTTTGTGCCTAGAGACATTGGCTCAGTGGGTAGAAATTGCAGTGATATTGAGCAAATCTGCCCAGAAAGCAGAATGGGGAACTGTTACTGAGCTGAAGAAGCAAACGCTTATTGACTTTCTGGGACAGAAAATAAAGGATTTTTACAACCTGATAAGTAAAACTGTTCTGATTAAGGCTTAAAGTCTATAAATAAAAAAAGGGAACTATGAGGAAACATAGAACTTATGGTCCTAAGAGGAGGGAGGAATGGGGAAGTCTGTTATAGGATTGTTCCAAGAGCCCACTTAAAATATTCAATGCTGATCCCTCCACCGTCTAGCTCCTAAGAAGAAATCACCTCTTACATCATGCCATTCAAAATAAATTATGCTTTCAATTTTCCTTGCTTCCTGCTATATTCATATTAAACCATTACACTGCATGCAGGAAAGAATCCAGCAAAAGCAACTCATCTTGCTGCATGCTAGGAATGGTTTTCTTCAGATGGCTTTAATGCTGAAGACAAAGGTCAGCAATTTACCCCAAACAAAGCACTGGAATTTAATCTTTCCTCTGCTTGGGAGCAGCATGATTCCACAGCCTTCACTGCGTTCTTCAAATACATTCCTACTGGAAAGCAGGGCTTTAGAAAACCTTTTATAAAGCTGTTTTTTTTTTTTTCCCTGGGAGACTTGAAGCCATGAATACTGTATTAGGGAGCTGCCAAGTTATCTGCAGAGGACCTCTACCACTTTCCCTCTTCCAGAGATTCTTGTTTAATTAACGCATTCCACAAGCCGTAGGACTCCTCACAGCTGAAGATTTCTTCTGATCCGTGCTGGAGGATGAGGGCATGGACAGTTCACATCAAATCCTGCAGCCCCCTGGCCAGCTTTGCCTTGCCTGCCAACTGCATAGCCTGGAAATGCATCCCAGAGCAACGCACGGAACCAGCAAACTGCACTCTGGAATCGGGAAGGAAGGGGAAGACAGCTGGAAATGTGCATTATTTAAAATGCTGTAGGATGAGAAACAGATGCTGGCATGGCTTTTGTGGAGTTGAAAGTCACCCAGCTCACGCTGCCAGCTGGCAAGCCAGCATGGTATCAAACCCACAGCTATGCAGAACCCACCACCACAACTGGCACCCAGGCTGGCAGAGCCGGCCAAGGGCAGCGATCATGGTCACTGGAACATTCCCTCTCTTGCCATTGTGCCTCCACCCTGCACCAGAGCACAGACAGGGAAGTCAGACTGCACCTGCCTGGGAGATAGATACACACAACATCTCCTTTTCAAGGGCTATCCGTGCATTACCTGTCACCAGGACTCAGATTTGCTTAAATGAAGGGTAAAAAGGGCAGGAAGAAAAGCAAAGGGGGTGTGTTTGCTCTCTAATTTGTCTTGATGACCCACATCTCACAGGCAGAGCCTCCAGCTGAACTCCCAGTGCCTTCTCTCTCCGAGGCAGTCAAAGGAAAGGCTTTCTGATCCCCTCCCAATTCATGCTGTAAGTGGGTGAGTTGGCAGCAAGATGAGATTCCCTTCCTTATTGCTGCCTACCAAAAAGGGAAACCCTGGAAAACTGCCAGATCTGAGGACTTGTTAGGGAAATACGAGTTTGTTGATGGGAGGCAAAAAACAGATGAGGCAGAATTCCACATAATTCTGCCAGCTAAAGCATTGTTTTGACTTGCATCAGTAGAAGGAAGCTATCAGCTAATTTACACAAAGCATAAAGGCTTTTGGGGAGATGTGATTTAGCATCATCAGCCTCCAGCAACGAGTGAGACAGAAGGTTAAAATTACAGAATCACAGAATAGTTTGGGTTGGAAGGGATCTTTAAAGGTCATCTAGTCCGACCCCCTGCAATGACACTGAGGTTTAGGAAAAAACTATAATCTGTCCTTGGGGATGGAGAAGGACAAGTTTTGTCATATGATATGAACAAAGAGAAAGCAAAGGAATATCCTACCTCTGCCATGAGTTACAGTGAGCACTAATGGAGCACCGTAGATTTCAGAGTCTATAGGTTCTTTACTAGGAATTGGTTGTGGGTAATGGCCACTTCCCACGTACTTCAACAGTGCTATTGAGAGAAAAATCCTACCCTTTTTTTGAACAGGGATGGCAGGTCTCCATCAGAGCTCCTCTAGGATTTGGAACAGAGGCCAGTGAGTGCCAGAAAACTTTGCAAAAACCACATGGCTACAGGGTGGATCCGTGTCGTCCCTGTCTCTGTGCCGGCCGTGTTGTAATCCCAGGCTGTGCGAGTGCACAGAGCCCTTTGCAGAGCACAGAGGGAGTAACCACAACCTTGTGTGACCTTTGCCTTGGCAGCTCCTCTGCCGAGTTTGAAACTTTGCACTGCCTCCTTTCACTCCTTAAGATCTCACCTAAACAAGCCGATTTTTAACTCCTGAGAAAGGCCCCTGGCCCCTGAGGAGACTTTGAAGTAGATTCTGAAAAAGACATGAGTCCCAGTCACAGGACTTGGGGCTGTCCATGGCAAAGAACAGGGAGAAAAGGCTGTAATTCTCCCTCGCAGCTCTGACCACTGATTCATAGTCACACTGGCATAGACAATACTGACACAGACAATATTTTTAGAAGTCGGTTGGGTTTTTTTTTCCATAAAAGATAATGAGGTTATGGCGCCCCATGGACACCCACAGTCTCCTGGGCAGGGATGAAAGCAGTCTTAGAAGGAACGAGATTCTACCTTAGAGGAAGAAAGCCTCCATGGAGCTAAGGACAGTCAGGAGGTCCACTCCCAGCACTGGGGCTGCTTAAAACTGCTCTTTTCATAGAGGCTCCTCTCCTCCCACAAGCAGAACAAGCCTTGGGAATACTCCCACTGACGATACAAATATCTTTATTTGCCTACAGCTTTTCCCCCCAGCTCACCCACTCTCCTGCCCTCCAAGAAAAATCCTACTCAGGCACAGCCCTGGGCACACAGAAGCCTCCAGGAGCCAACAGTGCTGTTGTTCCCACCCCAAGGACAGGTTTGTTCCCTCCCATAAGGGGCCCAGCCCGTCACCAGCACAGAGGTCTTTCCCAAAGATTTCCCACCTAGTTACTCATGGTCAGGCTTATCAGGTTCAGCTGAAGAGATCTGAAAAGGAAATTCTGAAAAGGATCTTGCTTGAAGTGGCAGGGCTGCCAGTTGGCTTTGGCTGCTGGAGAGCTGATCAGCATAAACATGTCAGACTTTGCTACATTAAATCAAATATTCCCGGGTATTCAGTAAGTTCCCCACCACATGTTTCTCTCTTTTGCATTATAGAGTCAGTATTGTACCTCTGAGGGCGTCCCTGCTTCCCTTTTAGACCTCTCTTGAAGCTCAGTGTGCTGAAGTCACTGCTCATGAGACAAACGATACCCACACCAAAAGGTCAAAGGCGATGAACCCGGTGCTCAAGTGCTGAATGTTGTTTGTTTGGACTGATCAGAATAGTTCTGAAGTGACTTACACCAAATTCTTCCTGTGCTCAAAACCGTGTTTCTCCATAAGCCATGTTTACAAATGCCAAAAATATTTTGAACCAGGAGTTATGAAAGCCTGAAAGCACTCACTTACAGAGAGCTGTTTCAACATTGCAAATACTTGTATGTAGTTGAGCCAGGTCCCGTTGCTCATGAGAACAGCCTTTACCAATCTGTCAACACTGACCTAACTTCTCCAAGAAAGAGCTCAGAAAATCAATGTGACGTGGAGAGACCTTCAAAGTGCCACTGTACAAACAGAAAGCTGGTGCAGGGCTGGAGGATGGTGAAACCTGGCAGGTACAAAGAAGTTTGTAACCATCTGCAAAGATTAAAATTTTGTGCGTCATTTCATACTACAGAGACTTCCCATCTTTTGAAATTAATCAATAATTCTTCTGGGAAGGTAAAACCCTTCACGTTCTTCTTAATATAATAAATTGAATTGTAACTGAAATGTCTTGCTCCATAACGTATTTTCTAAGGATTATAAAAGTTCAGACTATTTGTTGAACGATTTTTGCACTGGCTTTACCAATGACAGCACAACAGGGAGTTCTTCAACAAAATCAAGTATGAGTCTACCATCCTGCCCAAACTTGGGAGATTTTTTCATCGTTTGCATTATACTATCCTGCTCTATAATTTTGTTTCCCGTCCCTACATTGGACTTTCACTCAGCCTTTCCATTAATTCAGCTAAGAGACAGCAGTTTAGGGCAGAGAGTATTTTATTTTTCTTGTCTTAGAATTCCCTGGCATTAGTTTAGCATGGTAAAAATGGGATAAATAAGTAAATAATACTACTGGCCCAACCAGGAGCTCTGTTCAAAAATGGCCACATAGCTCCTGCTCTGATCCTGCCGAGTGGGGGTTCTATTTTAATAGCAATATTTAGCAGAATTCATGGCCATGTCCTGATTTCCGACCTACAGAGCACAGAGAAATATTTCAAATAAAGAGAATTATTTCAAATTATCACCTCCAAATGTTTTCAAAGCAGCACAGAGTGATCACCTGAAAAATAAATGGAATCTCTCAGCGACCTCAGGGATTCAGCCAAACCACTGAAAAATCAGGCTTGTTACATTCCTCATGTGAATTCCCTCATGCTGTCTTGAAATCAGAATTAAAAGATAGGTCTGGGATTATCTTAAAAACACTCAACCTCTCTTTTCCTTGAAAACTGGAAACCATGAGCACAAGGACAACAACGGGCCACATTTCCACTAGGGCACTTTCCTGGTGCATGACTGTTCCCAGAAAAGCCTAAAACAAAGCCCAGCCACAATCCTAGAGGCCTCAGTAGTAGCAGCAGAAGCCAAGTCAAAATAACACTTCCTCTACCAGCTACTCCAAATGAGTTCTTTTCCTCGAGAAGCATTAACTTTGTCTAATCCCATCCCTCCCTAAAAGCCCGACTGTATCCCCAAAGGTGAGGATTTCAGGCTGTTCACTTCACAGCATCCCTATAAAGTAGGTCTGGTAGATCTTTTCTCCCCCTTTTCCCTCACAGTTCCCTCCTTCCATTATAAGAGGGCTCCTGTACAGTTTAATTTACGGGAAACTTTCTCACTGACTCCAGCAGGGCTGAGCAGAACCAACCCAGCTTTGTCCTGCCACCACCCTCCCATCACTACCAGGAGCAAAGCTACAAGTGAGTCCTGCAGGGAGAAGAGCAAGGTTTTACCATAAATGCAGCCCTACCTCTCATTCCCCATGCCCAGCAAATGCTGAATTGGTTTTAAAATAAATTTCCTTAACAACCAAGTACTACTATTTAACAGGACCCGTGAGCACTTCTATAGCATTTTACAAATCACTGCATAAGTATTAATTAGCCTTAATGACTCATATTACCTAATGAGATAATGAAAAACCCTGCAGCTCACAATATCTACTTCTATTTTCAGTGAGAGATGAAATGGATCTTGTAAAAGGATATATTCTCTTCTAATTCCCTTCCTGCATATCCCTGTAAAAACGTTGGAAAGTAATTCAAAGTGTGTAAGTCGTGGCAACTTTTTCCTTCTCGATTTGCAAAGGCTAATACAGTCTTTGCCACAAAACACAAATACAGAGGTTTAGTGATAACATTTGTTCCTTAGGAGGCTTTCTGTTGAAGGATGACTGGTGTGGGCTCACTTTTTGTTAAGGAAACGTGGATTTGCTGCCCGATCTTTATGGAGAATAGCAACGTCTTTCTTGCTTTCTTTCTGGGTTGCCCCTGCCAAGGTAATACTTAATGGATTAAGTCTTGTGAAATAAATTCTGTAAATAGAACGTGGACTGAGATCATTTCAACTCATTTCCCCTGCGTCCCCTTCCCGTCCTGGAAGCTGTCAAAGCACAAGCAGCCTGCAAGCAGCCTGTTCTCCCAGTGTTAGTCTTGAGTCTCACTAGATGCATAAAACAGCTTGTTTTTCACATACTTTCTGTGATGGCATTAAAAAAAACTGCAAGGAAAAAAAAAAAACCCAACCCTTCTCAATTCCACCCATAGCTATAAACTGGATACAGCTAATCTTGCAAGGGCACCAAACATTGCTCTGTTTGTCCACATTTGAGCACTGGAAACCTATGTTTATGATGGAATTACAGTTGAATCTGAAGGATTTTAAAGAAAGGAACTGAACCAACTGTGGGTTTGTAAACAAACAATATGGTTTTGACGTCAGCCATATCATTTCATGTGCTGGAACTGTTTCTATCATGTGGCCAGTTCCTGCCCCTGAAGAGTATCTAATTTAATTTAGATGTATCCACGATACGGGACAGCACGTCAAGTCCAAGAAACTACAGGGTAACTCTGCAGGAAGGTCTGTGCTGGAAAGATTGCATAAGTTGTACTTCGAAGGAGCAACAGAGACCTGTTGGCTTGAGGAAGAGAGGGGAAAGTTGTGTCCACTGCAGAAGAAGGAGAAAAGAAAGTGAGGGGAAGGGAAGTGTGTGGAGTGGGAAATGTCAAGGGGAAGGACTTTCTTTCTCCTTTAGAAATGCACCAGTTCAAGGTATTTTTCTGCATTAATGTAATCCAAAAAAATCTGCATTAACTTTTTGCAGAGCAATAAATCCTATCCACTGCTTTAAGCAGTCCTTCCAACTTTGTTTTCAGTCCTTCTTGAGTTCCTCTCTCTGCTCTTTCTGCACTGGCCCTGCAGACAACCACCACGGAGGATAACTCATCCCAGGAGATCTTCTGTTAGGTACCACTCCAGCATCCCTGGGATCACCCAGAAGAAGCCTTCAGGAGCTGCTGTCCCGGGGGTGATGCAGAGCCCCTGCAGCAGCCCCACTCCCTCCCCTGAGCACCTGGGCTACGAACAAACTCCCAGGTGAGGGGCTGGCCCTTGGGTGGTGGGAGAACAACAGCAGGACACCCCTTTGCTGCTACTGATAGTGACTGAAATGTGTCTTATGTTGCAGGTATCTAAGGGCACCAATGGGGGAAGACTGCTGTTCATACAGGGTATAATTCTGATTGCTAAGAAAGCCCCCCCCCAACCTGGCATCAACTGAATTTAAAGGGATGCCCTGTGTGGTTAAAAAAATATTTTTGAGCCTACATGTTTACCAGCTTGAGCCTTAAATGATATGATATTTCTCTAGAAATATATTTCGATTAAGAGTATAACAATGATACAGTATGTTGTCTTATTTATTTATTTAAATATTTTTACTAGACAGCATTTTCTACTCCACCAATTCCACTTCCCCAGGTTTCCAGAAAACCCAGCTCCTCCCAGAAGTGGGGTAGAGCTCTGTGCTGGGTACTCAGCTCTGGTTGTACACACACCCCCCCACCAGCATCTTCCCAACACAGCTACCCTGATTCCTACACATTTGGAAGGAAAAGAGGAGATGGTTCCCCTTGCGGTTGTTTCATGCCATGGAATCCTGACTGCTTGTTGAAAAACTATTTCCAATAAAAATGCAAGGGTTTTTTCCAAGGAAAACGAATGCTTTCTACCAAAAAAATATTTCTCAAAAACTTAAACTCTAGTTTTAGCCAAAAACATGCGACCAGCCTTAGGTGTAGGATTCAGACCAATACTACAGGACAATCACAGAAGTTATAACCAGCTGAGCTCAGTTATTTACAGCGGAAGGCAAGCTCCAATTCCTTCCTTTGATCTATTTGTTGGCTTCAGGATTACATTTCCCAACCATGCTTTTTAATCACTGTAAACATCAGAGGTGAAGAATTTGGTGGAGAGAAAATTGGCTGCTCCTTTGTGTTTTTCATCAGGCCGGGCTTTGATGGCTTCTCTTTCCCAGTTCCAGTGCCTGAGCTTTACATGGGACACCACCACGTGTTCTCAGGCTCTGGGATCTGCACATGGAGTTTATTTCCTTGCCTACATCTCCATCCCTTGAGGGGATACAGCCCCTGATGATGGGTGATGCCCTTGCCAGGGCAGAGGGACAGGGTGCCACGCAGTTATCCCACAATGGGCACTGCCAGGACGTGTTGTCACTCAGCCTCTCAGGGACAGCCTCCCTCCTTCCAGCAGGCCTGGAAACTCACACTTTGCTTTTGCAAGACCCCTCATCCATGAGTTTCTCCCTGCAGTGCTGGAAAACCTCTGGAGTCAAGAAACCTGAGAATTGCTGGTGGGAATTCATGAAAGATGTGCCAGCACGGTGCAGCAGAGCAGGGACATCCAAGCTGCCTCTGAACGAGACAAGAGGGGTACAGCAGGAGGCTTTCTGCCACAGGATGGAGCTCAGAGCAGGCTGCAAAGCTTTTCTAGGGAGCTCCACAAGCGTCTGAATCCCACTGCAGAGCCTGCACTGCCAATTCCGCCTCCGGGCAGATAAACTGCAAAGTGACTGAAAAAAAAATCATGTAGGTGAAGGTCTTGATCGTGTCTGAAAAAGTACAATACCCAAGAGACTGAGGGGGGAGAAAAGAGCCAGCTTTTGTAAAAAGTGAGCATGTGAACTCTGGGGCTTCGATTTTGTCCCACTTACTCCGTTCACCAGCTCTACAAAGGTTTTCTCACACAGAAGTGTAATTTTAACAATACTGGAGAGAATGTGCCAGGAATGGAAGCTCAAGCTGCTTTTGCTCTGGGCAAATGGGATGCAAATGCCATGTAAGAGGTTAAATGGCACAGGAAGGATTATTTTTTATTTTTAAACCAAGAATAGCCAAATTAGTATTAACAGGGTTGATCTTTTCTGACTGTGAAATCTCACTGAATAAAAATATAAAGAAGAGAAATCCTCAGAGTTCTCTTCTACCTGAGCATCATGCACAACCTGAAAGTGCCTTACCAAAGGAGTTAAAAGTTTTCTGCAATAATGCAACAAATCACTCTATGAAACAAACACAGACACATTCTGTGGCAGTTTCCCCACAAGGTTCAATCTATGGGGGAAAAAATCTTGATTTATTATATAGCATTTGGACAGTTGCGAATGAAAATTTGCCAAAGATCAGAATAATCAACTCTTTCACGCAGGCAGTTTTTTTACGCAATAAAAAAGCACAGAATGGGTCTGAGCAAAATAAATAAAAATTCCACACTTTTAACCAACAGAATCTTTTGCGTCATTCAGAAATATTTACAGACATCCAGAATCTTTTATCATCAAAAAGACGCTCCAGCCTTTAAAATTACAACTTTCTCTTTACTGATTTTTGTTTACTGATGGTCGTCAAACTGGTGGATATCTCTAACTTGTGGCACCTCTTCATGTCGAGTCAAATGCAGGAACTTTAAAAGCTGTTCCCTGCTATTTTTTTCTCTTCCCTTGAAACATCTCTCTTTTGCTAAGCTGTCATCTGTGAGTTTTTAAAGATAGCAGAACCCCATCTACAGCAGCATCCATCACATGAGTCACGGTAACTACGCCTCAAACATCAGTTTTTATCGACTGGCTGGGCCTCTGGTGCCAATATGGAAATCTTCCAACCTGGGAAGGGCTGCCTGCTTTAATACAATTAAATACAGCCAGGGAGAGGGCTGCAAATGGAAACATGCATTAGCCATTCATAGTATACAAACCTCTCTCAGAGCCCAGTAAAGTGCAGCATCCCTGCTTCCCTTGCTTATTTAATTAACACACAATGGAGGCCACTGAATTTCCCTGCAAAAGGTGTTGCGTACTTTGGACAAAAAAGAAAGGAGAAAAGAAGTTGCTTTCAAGTCCAGGCCAAAAAAATAGCTCCTTGGCTAAATAGCACTTTTAATAAAGATGTTTCCAGTGTTTGTTTATTTATCAAAAAGCAGTGTTTCTCTCGGGTGTTTTGATTTTTATTTCTGTGCACAAGAAGGAGGGGAAAAAAGGGCTTTACTAAGCAAGTCTTTCAGTGAGACACCAGATGATGGATAGTCAAACACAGAGTCTCCTGTAAACACAGAGGTAACCAAAAGGTATGAACTGACTCATAATTGTGTCAACACAGGTCGCAGACCCTTGGTTTATTTCAGCCTTCCTGTTTTTCACAGATTTCTTTTCACACTACACTATTTTTTTTAAGACACAGACTCTTTTCAGTACATCTTAGCGGGGTGCAAAAGCACACACGATTTTACACCAAAATGTGGGCATCTACACACACATGTAGGCTGTGCTGCCACAATTACAACAGCAGCATTTTCCATCCATTGCTTACGGCTGCATTAAAATAAGCTGTGCAGTCCAGGACCACTCTAAATCACAAGTCCATCCCATTCCTGCCTCCAGCCTTTCCCCAGAGGCTCTTGGGAAGCATCCAGAAAAGAGGAATACAACAAAACCTCAACAGCCTAGTGCTCCAGTTCATCCAACCCTCTAAGACTTGCTGTGATTTTTTTTAACCAAAGTGGCAAGACTCTGTCTGATGGAAAATGCTGGGAAGAGAACAGGCAGCAAAGAGGTCTGTGATGAGCAGAACCTGCCTGTATTTGTCTTGATCTCTAAACAAATTGAATTAGGCTGCAGCCTTTTCCTTGTATAAAGTTTAGAACCATGGTTTGGGTTGGAAAGATCATCTAGCTCCAATCCCCCTGCCATGGGCAGAGACCTTCCACTAAAAGCCCCATCCAACCTGGCCTTGGAGGAAAAAGCCTTCCTGGGCTCTCTATTTCATTATTAGCACTGACTAGAAGGTTAAAAAAATTTTAGGGGAGGGATTGATGGGCAGACACCCCAAAATATTGAATCCCCTGCAAGTCCCAGAGCAGGCGAAGGGCCAAGAATAATAGTTCAGTACATTCCCTGTACCTGTAGAGACACTTATTGTCTGAAATCCTGAGATCCTGCATAAAAGATCCTGACACCTGCATAAAATAATACATGAAGAAGGGTTAAAGCCAGGGAAATTGTTCTTCCTCACCAGAGGCAGTAAAAGAAGCCATTTAAGGCCAGGCTGCAGTGACCAGTACTTGTTCCTGGGTGTCCATGGAGCACAGAGCCCAGTGCAGGGGATCTGCAGGGGATCCCTCCTGAGCACCTTGGATTAAACCATACACATGAAAATGACTTAATGCTACAGGCCCACCCACCCAAGATGTGTCAGCCACCCTGTATGAGCAAGGAGAAGTTTGGAAAACTGTTTGTCTGGGATGTTTCAGCTTCAGAGATTTACTGAAAATGGTAGAGCCAGCAAGGATGGGAGACCTCACTCAGGCTGAGCAGTGCCTCATTCCTTGTGTAATCACATCCAGCTCAGTGGGAAAGGGGCTCAACAAAAATCAGAGTCACAGAACCAGGATTTGGACCTTATTTGCCACACTGGAAAAGGCAGTAGCTAAAATTCCCAGTTAACAGGTAATCACTGTACTGACTGAAATCAAATCCATCCAGAGATCCCACAGTGGCTCTTGCCTGGTTACATCACCAAATCATTCACCAAAAAAATGCAAAACAAATTACATTAGGCTGAAGCTGACACACACACAAAAAAGGCATAAATAGCAGTTCAGAAGCAGAAATAATTGGCAGACAATTTTTTAAAGACTACTCATTTTAGGATAGCACACCTTTGTAAAGAGAGAGCATTTTATCTGGAGCCATTTTCACCTTCAGAAACCAAGGCTGACAGAACAATGGGGAGAATTCCCTTTGCAAATTACAATATATTAAGTCAGATTTGCTTCCAGCCAGTTCTGTACCTTCAGAAATTGGTCAGGCTTTGTATGTTTGTCAACTGGGGAAAACCTATGCTCTGCTCTCCTGCCTCCCCTCTTTTCTTTACCTCCTTTTAGCTCTACAACAGAAGATGAGGGAAGAAAATTTTACTGAAGGAGACCATGAAAAGAGTTTCAAGACATTCCACATATTTTCTCTGCATAAACACGCTGTGGATTTCTAATGTAAATAGTGCCAGGGCACTGTCACTCAGACCCCAGGAGCTCACCCCAGTTAGACAAATTATGCTGCCCGTTATCTCAGTTGTTACAGATTCTTGCCTTTCATTCATTCCTTGCCAGTGGCTGCATTTTATGTGTAGGGGAGAAAAGGAGCCTCAAATGCTGAAGTTAACCTCTTGTGGTGAGACCAGTAATCCTGGGCTTTCCAGGCAAGAATGCAGAAGGAGATAGCTGCTGGCCCTGTCTGCCAAGGCAGCAGTCAAAAGAATGCTGAAATTTGGCAGGTATGAGCAGGAGAAATGCAGTGCTATGAAAATGGACATTGCAAGCTCCCTTCCAAATCTGCAGCATTTGGCCCACATGAATAAAACAAATTAAGTTTAAGAATTTTTTCACATGTCCTGTAAAAAAGCTCCATAAAGCAGCGTTGTGGCTGTGAATGGAGGATGGTGCTGCTGAGCAAACCTGCCTGGCAGAAGCAGTGGCTGCTGCTTCAAACATCATATCCAGACTATAATTAATACTAACTTCAACTACAGTCAGCAAGTCTCATTTCCTCCCAGATAAGGAGATACTTATTAGAAGGGAGTGCAGGATGTGATGAGGGGATTCATTTCTGAATGTGTTTTTACAGCCACACTGGTCCTGGTGGAGACAGTGAAAGTCCCTGTCCCACATGCCAGGGATTGTCCAGCTGTGGAACCCCTCTGGGTCCTGGAGCCTGCATATGGAAAAGAAAGAGCCTGGATGCTGCCAGTCCCAAGCCCTGCCTTGCAAGTGCATCATTCCAGTCTCTCCTGCCTGGTCCACAGCCCCTTTTAGGAACAGAAAACGCTGAGTTTGCATGGCAGCACCATGGGAGGAATGTGCATTGCATTGCATTGCCCACTGTAAAGTGATTCCCTGTAATGGTCAGTACCTTCAAGGCCATTCTAATCAGCCAGTTCTGCTAGAATGTTTTATTTATGCAGCACTTCCAGAGAAGGGAAAAGCTCTTACCTATTGTTCTTCGGAGATCTTCACACTGGCTAATGTGAGGGAATTTCAGGATTTCCTTCCACTTTTTGCTTTTGCCTTTGCGTTTCCCTCCACCCCCTGCAGAGAGAGAAATACCAGGATTAGATTGCTTTGGGGGCATGGTTCCATCTAGAGTTTACCTGCCCAGTCACAGTTCTTATGGACACCATTAATAATTAAAGTTGAGACATTGTGGGTGATGAACAGGCAGATCCCTGGAAGTGTTCAAGGAAAGCCTGGATGGGGTGAGCAACCTGGTCTAGCAAAAGATATCCCTGCCCACAGCAGGGAGATTGCAACTAGATGACCTTTAAGGTCCCTTCTAAGCCAAAACATTCTATGATTCTATGATACAGATCAAATCTGAGCTTGTTTGGGCTTAGAACCGACCAAGGAGGTGGCATCTGGCAGAAGATCAGCTCACTAAAAGCTGGGAGTCCAAGGCTTGTGGCCCACCAGGTCCAGTTCAGATGACAGTGCTACCTCCAGCATCACCTCTGCCCCAACCAAGAGTCGCTGCACACAAACCAAACAGTCCTGTAAAATTACAGCTCACACCTTTTCAACACAGATATCCATCCCCCTTCTGGTTTTCGGACAAGCCCTGATTCTATCCCAAAAGAAGTGCTGAAAACTGAAGATAAAAGTCCAGTTCCTGCCATCCCCTCCCACCCCTCACATTACATATCCTGCCAACGTGGCACTACTGCTGCTGTTGCACACTCTGGTCACTGCTGCTTCCACAGGACAACTCTGGGAGAAATTTAACAGCTTCATGAGGAAAAATTCTCTGACTGGTTCTTTTTTCTGTTCTGCTTGGAGAGGCAGTGCAGCCAACGGAGGAGGAGTATCCCTCTGGACATGAAAGCCCAGATGCAGACTGGGATTCTCCGAGTCACTGTATTTACTGCAATTCAGTCTCTGCACACAAAATCTGATTCACTTGAGTCTATTTTACATGCACTGGCACGCTGAATGACTAATTCAGAGCTGAGTTAATTCTGTAGAGGGGTTGGTAGAGTCACAGTTGCAGACTGAGAGTGTGTTGGGTCCTGCATGACATTGCAGGCTAAATTAGGAGAGCGCTGACTCAGAAAGTAGCAGACCACCAGAGAGAAAACAGGAGCCTCAGAAAAAAATGACAAGTACTGCTCTCTGTGGGGCATTTCTGATCACACAGTGTCACCGTTGGCACAGGAGTGCTTCTTTTGCATCTCACCTTTTATTCCTTTGCTTTTGGGTTTTGCCATCATAGAGTCTGCCTTGAATTATTTTAAACTTCTTATTGACAGGAACTGATTGTATTCCTACAGTGTGCAATGTAGAGCAGAGATATCTGCACTGGCCATACAGGAACCAGCTTGCTTGGACAATCAGAAGTACAGCCCTGCTACCCTTTCCAGGAATTAGGCTGCAGGGAAGCACGGGGAGCTGTGACTGCCTCCCCACCACACAGTATTATGGAACACAGACGTACCCCTGGGGTCTGTATAAATTCTGCTTCAACCTCCCCTCTCCAGTGCATCCCAACCACTGCTGCTGAAGTCATTTCCTTCCCCATCCCTCTGCCCACAGCATCAGAGAGCCTGCCTTGCTCTCTTGGTCTTGCATGCTGAGGGCCTGAGGTGTGCTACAAGGTGCTGAGATGTTTTGTGGGCTGGGGTGAGCACTGTGATCATCTGTTCACCAACTCCTGGAGCACGTCTGTTCACAGATGGCTCTGCTCTGGCTGCCAGTGGCCACAGGGGTTGGATTCAGTGGCCCTCAGGGTCTTCACTGGCTTTCATGTCCCCAAAAGCCCACTCCTGTAATCCTGCACTGCAGCTCCTGCATGCCAGGCTGCCACCTCCACTTGCTCTTCTTCTCCTCTTCCAGGGGCATCTTCCTTCGTGCTCCTGCCCTTTTGCCTCATCACACCGTACTTGCACTTCTCTCCCTGCACCCTCCCTTCACATACTCCTCTGGGAAAATGATCCTTCCACCAGGAATTCCTGCTTCCTTCTCTCTTTCAGTCATTCTCTACGGCTGCATTTTCTTCTCTGAACCATTTCCTCCCTGAACTTTTCTTCTCTTTGTGTTTTTCCTCACACTCATTTACCTTAGAATCACAGAATCCTGCAATATGCTGAGTTGGAAAGGACCCATCAAGATCATCCAGTCCAACTCCTGGCCCTGCACAGGACACCCCAAGAGACACATTGGTGTCTGGGAGTGCTGCCCAAATGCTTTTTGAACTCACCCAGATTGGGTGCTGTGACCCCTTCCCTAGGGAGCCTGTTCCACTGCTCAGCCACCCTCTGGGTGAAAAACCTTTTCCTGATACCCAACCTAAACCCCCACGTGCCTCTCACTTCTGGCTGCTGCCACTGCAGAGACCCACTCTGCCCTTGCCAAGGGTCAGACAGAGGTGCTGCTTGGGGCAGGCAGGAGCTCTCTGCTCAAGGGATGTGCAGCTGCCTGGGCAGCAGTGCCTGTTCCAACAGTATTTCCAAACACTTACGGACACGGGGCAGCCAGATGAAACCATCCTTCAGGCTGCATCTGCTCAGCACTGGTACATCTTCACTCACTGAAGATCTAGCCTCCAGGCACAAGCACTAGAGATTCCAGAGCACACCTGCTTCTCCAGCCACCTTTACAGAAGTCCTCCCAAAAGGGCTGCATCTTTAGCAGCATCAAGCAGTGCAGAATGTTGCAAAATAGCCCTTTGCTGTAAATGACAGCTCTGAGATTTGTGCAGAGGTGATACGATTCTGCTAAGCTGGGCCAGAACATTTTTAAAATCCATTCAATGTAAAATATATATTGATGTATTTACATTGGGTGATGTATTTCTGACATTAAATTTCCATCAAAACTAGAGAAGGGCTCTGCGGTCCCCCGTTAAAGCCGTGATCGATACACCCAGCATGTTCTCTCCTCTTTTGTGGCTATCCTCCAAAAATAAGCAGCCTTGTCTGATGAATCATTTGCTCTTAGCTGAGCGTGAAGTAGCGTTACTGCTTTGCTTGTGACGTCTTTATGTTAAAGATTCTGATCAAGTGCTTTAATCGACCTGACCTTTCCGCTCTCAGCTTTTCTTGTGGAGCCAGCAGTGTTTGCTGGCTCCAAACGTTCATTCTGGGGGGGTTTGAAGGACATAATGCAGTGAGACAGCTGAGACAGAGTGAATTGTCTAGTGGAGCTAAAAGCTAAAAGGGGAGGTTCCTCTGAATAGGTCATGGTGCAGGTTGCAGAGGGAAGCTTTTCACACGTTGCCTCGACTGCTGCCTTTGCAGTCTATTCCGTGCAGGAGGATTTGCATTCTTCAAGGCAGCTTCTCGGGGCAGGACTTGACAGGCGTGCCATGTTTTAGATGTAAGTTCCATCATGTGGTGGTGGAGGGTCTGACTGCTTTAAAATTCTGCTTTGCTGCTGATGACAAAAGGTGAGCTGCCAGCAAGAGCTCGAAATCTCAGCCTGCTCCCTCACATGCACTCAACAATTCAGCGTTTGCAAACTGAGGGTTGGAGCTCATTCTCTAACACGTCAAGCAGTCCTGCAGGAAACAAAAGCATTTGCTCTACATCTTACCTACTGAAAAATACATGGCGTTTTTCACATCAGCTTGTGATGCCACATGGCAAATCTAGCTCTGATCTCTGCCTGCAAGGAGAGACACGCAACCAGAGGCACACGTGTAAAACATCTGCCAGCAGGAGCTACCCTTAGCCTAAAGTGCCCACCTTTTTTTCCCTTCCACTATTCAGTATATATTTACTCTCCTAACACCAAGAGGAGACAGGAAAATACCTGCACGTTATTAAGCCAGTGAGATATTAAGTAGCTTGTCCAAAACTACATGAGAAATCAGAGGACGGAGCTGAAGATGAAGCTGAAGAAGCCAAGGCTTTGAGCCTGTTAATTCTGCTAAAGACAGCATCAAGCCATGCTCCTGCTCAGATGATTGAAGATTATTCACAACACAGAGTAAAACATATTGTTGGATGAATATATGGCTGCAGCATATTCCATTTGTGCCTCATGCCACCATGCAAGGTGGATTTTAAGGATGGATAAGCTGGTTTCCTACTGCTGCTCTGTTCTTGCCCAAGTTGATAAGCCAGCAG
Organism: Daphoenositta chrysoptera; assembly: GCA_013397915.1. NCBI lineage: Eukaryota > Metazoa > Chordata > Aves > Passeriformes > Daphoenositta > Daphoenositta chrysoptera. Next base: position 710,930 of record VZRO01006867.1, on the reverse strand, counting down.
CACAGCCCATGCTGCCAGGCCTGGCTAATCCAAGACAGCCAAATATTTCATTCAACTGTATTAACTGCAATCTGGTTAATCCACAGATCACTGGAGGATGACTACAGCTTGTATCTTCTATTTCACAACAGCACCTGGGTTGTCCCCCAAGGCCTTCCCCACAACAGTACAGAGCTCTGTGCCCTCAGAATGCAGGGCCTTGATCACACAGTGAAAGCAGTGAAACAAACTCAAAAAATATTAAAAGTCAATAAAAATCATGGTTAGTGTCCTATTTCCACTCAAAAGGTGTTTACATTTCTTCTCCTCTTCCTCTTGCCACCCTTTCCTTACTCTCTCCCATGGAGGTGTTTGAAGCTATGTGTTATATACGGAATTGGCATTTCAGAGTAAGGTCTGGCCAGTGCAGGATGGACTGCAGGCAGCTTCAGAGGAAGATCTTGGAAAGCTGTTTCTGAAGTATTTGAAAAACATTAAATTTGTTCCATATTCTGTTAATTGGATATGGCTAACAAAACATGAAGTTGCATTGCTTCCAAACAATTCTTTTTTTTTTTTTTTTTGCATCTATGCTACTTAGATGCAGGCTGTTCTTAAGATCTGGTAAACGCCCTGAACTGTTGAATGCCCTCATGTCTCATGTGGGTGTGAATACCAACGATTAACTGTGTATTTGTGAAGGAAAATAATACTAATTTTAATCTTGTTTTCCTAGAGAGCCTCGTCCTAATGAGACAGCATGAATAAAACTTACCAGCCCAACGTTTTCCCCCATGAATTTTTCATGTCTAATACATCCAGCCTCTAAGGCAAACAGTTTCACCCTTATTAGACCTCTTTCATGTAAAAGTTCTCCCAGGTTCACCATTCTTTCATGTTAGTCCCACCTACACTCAGCTGCACTAGCAAATAACACTGGCTTGTTTTCAAAGAATGAAAGACACTGCTTGCTCTCCACCCTTCATCCTGCCCTTCTTCTCTGGGAAAGCAGAAAAAAACCCCTGTTTTATTCCTTAAAGGTCTTAGATGATACTCCTGATTAACCTGTGCTTAAAACAAGCACTCACAAGACCATTTGGAACCTCTATGAATCCCCTTCTGTCAGCCCAAGGAAAATGGGAAGAGTTTGAGGGATGGATTTCCAAAAGCAGGTGGGTGCCCACCATCCCCTGGGGTGCAGTGCCGCTGCAGACCAGTCTCTAGAGGCTGTCTTTTATCAGATACAATAAAAACCCCACAGCAAGCCCTCAGAGGAGAATCACGTTACACAGCTCCTCTTATCGACGCTAATCTGTCCTTATCTCCCGCAGCCTTTTCTGATGAGCGCGGCTGGGAGGAGTCACAGAGCAGGATAAGGGTTTGGTGCCCATGTCCCCTGCTGTCACTGCACGTTTCCTCACAATGCTGCTACAAATACCTAAGCCTGCCAACCGCTGTGTAAAACACCTCACTGCTTTTTGGAAATGAAGAGCAGATGTGTTTCGTGTTTAAGCCTCCAGAAGCACATCGATGGGAATTTCACAAGCACAAGCTTCTCCCCAGCAGAGCCAGGCTGGCTTTGCAGTCTGGTTACCAGAGGACCAGAGGGCAAAATATTTTGTATACAACTGGCATCTAAAGTCCTATTGATGTTGGCTTACAGAAGGCAGTGCTGATAAACACTTACTGCAGGAATATCTACCTGTGATTCAAAGAGGAGGTCAGGCAGTACTGTAAATACTGATGAGTGGCTGAAACATGACTTCAACAACACATATTTTATGCTAGTAATAGTGTTAATATTATGCCTTAATAACATCCACTGCCCTGAAGGGACAGAGAAAGCTAAGGGATTAGTCTTTGAAGAGTGATCCTCAGGGCTTAACTATCATATGTCAAGGCCTGTCAAGGCCATTTTATTACTAGCCTAGGAATATAAAGGAGTCTTTACACAAGCTACCTTTATGCCTGGTCAGAGCACATTGAAAGGACTTAACTAAACATAAAAAACAGGCCTTTAATTTCTTCTGTTACTCTTAAGTAGGCATCCCAGTTTGTGGCATTCTCCATACAACTCTGCCTGCATCCTCCACTGGGTATTTTTAATGCATCTTTGAGATTATTTGAACAGGTTTTCTTTGGGTTTTGTGGGTCAGTTCACATATGCTGGGTTTACATTTCACTGCTATGCTAACAGAGAGTTGTTTGGTCACAAATTTCCCTGGATGCAGTTTAATTTCCCCCTACATAAACACCTATAGTTTGTCTATTATGGTGTCTCTCTCTTTTATACCTTGTATTTAACTGCATTGTGTTTATCTGTAGCTGATAAATGAGCAAAAATAGATTGTTGGCTTTTATGCCACAAACAAAAATAATCCAAAAGATACAAAGTCTACAGACGATTTACAATTTATTAAAAAACAAACAAACAGTAAATCTTACAAAAATAAAGCCAACAACTTTTAATCTAAAACAGTAAAATTGAGAAGAGACCAAAATTTTAATTTCCTATTCTTGACCTCAAAGTAAGCAAGGCTCCTGGCAGAAACCCAGGCAGTTTTGTTGGGTTTAGAATGCACTGCCATGTACTGGGTGGTTCAACACATCTGGGGAACTGTCTGAGGACTTTGGAGAGATTTTCTCCATCAATACTGCAGATAACAGAAAAAAAAAATGTAACAATTCCGTACCAGTGATTACTATGGGAGACCAAGCTTTTGAACAGAGTTGTTGAGATTCAAGGTTATCACCCTGCTGAAAATATGAAATCTCTCCATGGACCTTTCCTCCAAAATGGAGCTGAGACCATATTTCAAATTTGTATAAAATTCTGACTTAAAGACATTAAACCATCTCACTGTGATAACATTTGAGTCATCTCAGTTCTCCAACGTCAAAACATTATCATAGAACATATCAAATAGAGTAGTAAGATATTATATCACTGGAACAAAATGGGTATGGCAAATTGACATTCTTTACTTTGTTAAAGTGATGTTTCTATATTGTCAATAAGAAGGTAGAAAAAGCAAATCATCTTTTCTTTTAAGCAGACACTTTCCTGCAAACCCTTTAATTTTTGACAAAACTTCTTTCTCCGAAAGGAAGATTCTTTTGTCAGAAATGTTCTCGACTGTCACATGCTTTGAAGTACACAAGAATTAAACACGGAACGTGGTCTCCCCATAGCTGAATGTTTGAGTGACTCTAAATTCCCACATTTCTTACCAATTCCCTCGAGTTAATTTGCACAGCTGTGAGTTACACTGACTGTAAGAGACCTGCTTCCCATTCTTCCAAAGGAAGAATGCAAATCCCTGCTCCAGAAATCCTGCTTGAATAGGGCTTGATAACATCTTTCCAGGAAGGAACTCCTCTTTAAGCAATGGCTTTTAAACTTATGACCTGTTCTATATATTTATTACCCTGTTTAGCAGCATGCATGCAAGCTAGCAACTGATGCTTCCAAACCCAAGCCTGCAAATGCAACTTGGGGTGGTCCTGTGCATGGTCAGGATGATGATCTTTGTGGGTTCCATCTAATTCAGGATATTCTATGAGTGTATGAACTCATCACCCCCACACAGACCATGTACTGCCCACGCTGACTGCCCAGGAGGATGTGCAGGGCTCCTGGACACAGCTGTGCTCCTCAAACAGCCCAAATGCTCTCAGGGCTGGCCCCTAAACCCAAAATACCTTTCAGGGACTCCAGGGTCCTGGTTGGACACTGAGATAAATGACTAGAAATCGAAACAGCTCTGCTGATTTGCAGATCCATAAGGTGCAGTTCTGATGTTTAGCAACACAACAGCACAACGTGCAACACGAGACAGGCAGGAGGAGTGCAAGGAAACCTGCTACAGGCAAATACATGGGGCTCAGCTCTCCTGAAAAATATGATGCCAGTTCCAGAGGGAGAACATGCAAAAACCCAGCCCTGAGCAGGAAACGATGTGGGTTCTGTCTGTCCCTGTCAAAGAGCTGTGTGGGCTTTTTCTCCTGCAAATAGTTCTGCAGTATCTAAAAAAATAACTTAGCCTCTGTGTTCCTGACATTTGAGTCTTATAAAGAGTATTTCTGAACTGTTGGGAGGAGATCCAGCTGGAGGGGAGGTGAGAATTCAAGTGTTCCTATCAGCAGTCTGTAGCCAGGCTCTGAGAATTATGTTCTATTCTGGTTTTTTACCCTCACCTAAATAAACTTACTGACAAGACTAAAGAAAAGAATTTTAGTAAACGTCATGAAAAATTAATGGCTTGAGACAGTCTGTTTTATTAGGCCTGGCTGATTTATTAGTTCCACCAAATTGGTAGAATTGGTAAAGCTTTGAGATGTTCTGACAAGAACACAGAAATGCACATGTTAAAAATGGTGACAATTAGGCTGGGAACCTCCTTAGCGTATGTGTACGGGCTAAACTGCCAGAGCTGTTTTAAGGGATCTCCCCTTTTGTGACACTTCAGCCTTTTTACTTCCAGAGTCAGCCAGGAAGAAAAGTACAGCATCATAACATGTCTCAGACTGGGTCACTTTCTATTTAGGATCAGGATCAGACACATCTTTCCTCACCATGAAAGCAGGTAAGTACCATCTTCCTTGCTCTGCGTGGTCAAATAACACACCAATTTCTCAGACATATGCATAAAGCATAAATTAAACCCCAGATACATGAGGAGCCTTCAAACACACCACAGGGGCAATGTGGAGAGGGGGTGAAACCCCCCTGAAATGCCTGGTTACAAGAAGCATTTGCCAGTTGCAGAGACCAGCTGGCAGAGGGGAAAAGGTGTGGGCACAGACATGGATTTGGAGGAATAAGATTCTTTGTGGATATCAGGGAAAAGGTGTAAGGGGGTGCACAGGACTGATGCAAAAGGAAATGGCCAGCTTTAGGTGAGACTTTCCCCTTACTCAGCTACAAAGCCTGGCTTTGGCCCCATCACCTTGCCCAGCAACAAGGTACCAAGAGCTGCTTTCTGTGGATCTTGCTGGCCCAGCCTGCTAGATCACCCCTGAAACCACAGAGAACAATCCTCTTTAAAAATCATTGACAGCCCCCAAGACGTGATGGTCACAGTATTGTATGCGTCAGCTTTTGGGATCATTGTTGTAAAAGGTTACAGAAGGGATTTGGGTTAATGGAGATAATCTGTGATTATCTGATGCAACAGATTGCTCTGCCAGTGACTCATTCCTTCTGCCACAATACACTGTGGGCTGCAGCTGCAAATAGCCAGGGGATGGAGCTGGCTCCCAAGCTAAGACTGTCCCTGCTGTTTGGAGAAACCCCTAAAATAGGGGGTGCCAAGCCTTTGCAGGTGTGTGACAGCCTGGCACAGCTTTCCTGAGGGGAGTGGGCTGTAGAAGTGTACTACAGCCACTCATTCACGGGTGTTACTGTAGCTACCAGTTGAAGGACTCAACACAAAAAGCAGAACTAAAAAAAAAAAAAGAAGAAGAAAAAGAATAAAATTGGAAGGTAGAAGACAAAAAGCAAGGAAACTTGTAGAGCAAAGGCAGAGGGTTCCTCTGATTAGCTAATGAAGTGCTTCAAAAGCACTGACTGAAAAATGAGGCTTGAAGGTTGCATGGTGTAAGCGTCAGATGATGCAAGCAGCTGGCCCAGCTCGGCTGCCTCCCCCACCCACCCCCCCACCCAGCCGTCTTAATAAACACAAAACAGAGCTCTGTGCCAGGGATGGATTAACTATTTCCTCATTGCTCACACAGCCCTGCACTTCCACTGCCTCTCACTGCAGCCCTGGGGCCAGAATTAAAACATGGTATTGATTTGGGCCATCAGCCCCCCTAGAGCAGTGTGGCAGCAATGATCCTACCACCAGGGACTCCGGGAGAGAGCAAAAGCTAAGTACTGGCATAGCCTGGAAGATGAAGGAAGAAGAATAAACAGCACCATGCAGCAATCCCACACCTCCCAGTGGAAAGCCCCTGCCTCTGGTCTGGATGCCCGAGGTAGCCCAAAGCACCAAAAGCAGCTGCAGCCAGGGATGGACACTTCTAATATGTACATAAATCTAAATAAATGTATGATTCCCACTCACATGCTTTCCTGACAGCCAGCTGTTCCCTTTGCTTGCTGTTATCGTCACTCAGAGATTAATGTCGCTGCCTGGGACAGCTTATTAGCAATTTTTATTACAAAGCATATACATTTGGGTGGTGGTGGGCAAGAGCTAAGCCTTTGAGTAAATAAAATACTAGGACAGCTCGCAGGGAATGACAGAGAACAGATATCTGTGGGGTCTTTACCCTGGCTCTGAAAGCCAATAATGGCAGGAGGTCAGAGGCTTAATTGTCCGGCGATTTAATGGTGACGAACGTCTGTTTCCCCTCTTGTTAAAACTGACACCAGATATTTCAGAGAAAGCAGAAGGACACTTGGCTACAAAGGAATGTTTTGATGGCTGAGGCTGAGATTGTTGCCAGCCCCAGCCCATCAGAGCAGTGCAGGTCAAACGAAGTCACTGTAGGAAACTGCTGCTGACTCCAGCACAAACCAGAACCTTCTGGGCCCAGTCGAGCAGACACAGATTACCCTGCTCACTTGGGAAAGAAAGATTGTTTGCTTGTATTTAATTAAAAAATTCAGATCTAGATCCTTGAATATACAAGCATAAAAAAAATTAATAAAAATCGGACGAGTGCAAATTGCACCATAAAAATCAGCCTGGGCTTGTTTCCTCTCATTTTGAAGAAAAATAGACAGCAACAGGAAAAAAAAATAATACCAGAACATATTACAAAAAGCAAAAAGTTTCTTTACATTTTCCCTCTCCAGAAAATGTCCCTCTCATTGTCCTGCACAACCACGGTTCAACAATGCATTTCTTAGTGGAAACTGTCATCATGGGAGGAGTAAGGAAACTGGGAAGTACAAGGGGACCACTTTCACCCAGTTAGTGACATTTTCTGAAGCTGGCTAATATTTTTCTATTGAAACAACTTCCACAGGGAAGAATGAGGTCTACTTATTTATTTTCTTCCTGTTGCTCAATCTCATTTCAATTCAGATTTTCATGTGTAGCTGTAGGAACAAGGATGAAAGCTTCCCTTTGTTTTAAGGTGGTTTTGTTAGTTTTGAGCTGTTATGAAAGAGACTGTAGGGCACATCTTTCCCCTTCATCTCAATATATGTGAACCCCTCTGGTGTTTAATTTAAGCTTCACAAACAAGGAACAAGCACTTTCTGAATCATGAAAAACACAGTGTCAACCTACCAGTCAGTTTTTGAGAACCATAACCTGACTTCTTACCTGATAAGTCACTCCCCTCATTATGGGGCATGCTGATACCTTTAATTAAGAGTGGTAACATACAATACTGTTAACAAGGATGTGTAACAGTGATTTAGGTGACTAAAGTCTAAGTATTCTTTCAGTAGCATTTTCTGCAGAGGTCGTGACGACCGCAGAACAGCCACACTGGTTTTCAAGTCAATCTGTGTGCTCAGTCTCTGGCTGAGCTAATTATAATGGTGCCTTTAGCATCACTGTCTTTAAGTGTCTGCCAGCATGTCCCTAACAAACCACCAGGTCCATCTTTTTCTAGCCCAGACAGAAGAGTCTGGTTATCAGGTCAGAGTTACCTCATCTCCAACGCCAGGCTTCCATCCCGCATGAATCCAGCTTGCTGAACTTCAGCTGCCAGTGGAGAAGTTCATGACAAGACATCACTGAACAGTGTATTTGTTTGCTTCTTGCTTCTGCCCTGAATCAATACCCAGGGGAGGAAGGCTGCTGGGTCCTCAAAGGCTAAAAAGACTTAACATGGTCCTCAAGGGCTAAGGGAGGCATCTGGCTCAGCATTTCCAGTGTGAGGATGGTCTGAGCTTCACGTGGGCACTGGACAGACAACTGTCCCTGCAGGGCCCATGGCCCGTGTCCTGCCAGCTGAGCAAAACCAACAGAGGGGCTTTTGAAGCAAAGGCCTGTGAGCTGCAGCTTTGGAAAGGGCAGTGGTCAGGGTGCAGCCCACACAACCTGTAACAGTGCTGGAGGTGCAGGGCAGAGCACTGCAGTGCCAGGGGCATCACTGGGTATAAAGTCAGTGGCACGGAGCGTGATTCTGATAAACGAGGTCTGTGTACTGCTTGTGTGGCACTTGGAGTCACTCTAGAGCTGAACAGATCTACAAGGGAGTCACAATCTCTGCAGCAAGAAACACTTTCTGTTCGGGTGTTTCATGAAATCCACTTTTTAGGCTTGCTATTATCCTTCCTTGTCGGGTGTCAGGGCAGAAAAAAGAAATCTAGCTATTGCTTTAGATAATACTCTGATTTTCAAACTCATGAGAGAAAAACCCCAAGCAACTACCCAGAAAATCCCAAACTCCTTATCTCATCTGACTGCCCCAGTGACGCAACACGCTCCGCACTGTGCTGAGAACACGGCAGCAAACACTGATCTTCCTGTCTAAGCATCTAAGCCCAAGTGGCACATGTGCTATTTTAGCACCTCCTGGGACCATTCTGGGAGATAATGTAATTAATATTATCTTGGTGACGGCTATTTACCACGTCCCGCTGGGAAACTGCAGCCTGTGCTCATGGAACTTGAACCCAATTAATACCCACTTCCTACCAGTTTCAGGTGTCTCCTAATTTAAAGATACATTTACAGACAAAACAGGTCAGTAACTCTTCCCAGTGAGCCAAACAGCATCTTAATCACTCGTGTTTAATAGGAAACAAATGACTGAGCACTGATAAAGCTCACCATTATGCTTTTGAGGAAAAGAAAAGTGACTACAGAACAATCTGATAACGGGAGAATTTGCTTCCTGTGTAACTCGATATTTATAAACCCTCTCAGTAAGGGGGCAAAAAGGAAATCATTTCAGCTGGCTGAAGTTAACATTCCAAAACACATTTTAAAATGACAACACAAACAAGACCCCAGCTGAAAACAGGGCTTATGGGAAAAACATGCAGAAACAAGAGGAGGCCGGGGCTCTGGCAGCTCCTTGGCAGGGGCTCTCCGGGTGCCCGGGGACTTTCCTGCACCTCTCACAGCACAGAGCCACCCTCAGCCTCTCCAGCAGGGGACACGGGCTGTCGGGGCAGCAGGTGGAAGCAGGATTGTCCTGGCTGTGCTTTCCACATTTCATGGAATTACTGGATTTAACAACCTCCCTCTGTCTCCAGCAAACATACAAGTGCCTCCACAGGCATGAAGACACGGGATTTTTTTCCAATGTAAAGGCTAGACTTTCAGTCTTACTAGGATCTTCAGTTGTTTTCGATGATTTTCTGTAGTTAATTCTCTTGAAATGCAGGCAGTGATGCCCTGAAGCCTGACTAGTGTCCCAAGAGCAGAACTAGTTCTCAACCACAACAGCCTCAAGTCCAGCACCTACAACTCCAGCTGATTTTATCGGGAACCACAAATTCCAGCAAGCCTTTCAACAAGCCCCTTGGGAGTGTGAGAGACAAGGACCCTAACTGAGGACTCCCCTCTGCACAAAATTGTAAGTGCAGAGTATTTCTGGAGTAAGTGCTGTTTCCCAAGGCTTCCTGGTATGGAAGTTTTTCATGGGACTCCAACATGGGAGATGTGGAAGAGTGCTTACAGTGATAGTAAAAATAAAAATAAATTATGTGTATTTTATGCCTAAAAAGGCAACACTCTAAATTATTAAAAAAGAAATGTTTATCTCCCAGAAGCAGAGGAACAAAGATGGGGAACAAAAAAAAACAGGAGGTGCATCTATTTTGCTTCACATTTTCCATGTTAGTAGATGGCAAAGCTGTTTGCACTTTGCTGCCTTGGCTTCAGACATCAAGTAAAATATTTCTGAGTTGCTTTTAAAGTATATTAATAAAAATAATAAAACCAACACAACCCTTGGCTTTTCAGCAGTGCCCTCTACTTAAAGACATAAAAGCATTCTGCAAACAAAAACAGCGAAAGCTTTTCCAGCTTAAAGATTAATTTTGCCCTCACATAAATTAGCATGACTTTTACAGTACTGTTGAGACACTCCACATGTGCGACTGGGAAAAGAAATTATCACAGGCAGTTTAAATGCCCAGTTTTAATTCGGAAAAAAAAAAGCCAAAATAAAAGCAGACCCATTCTTCTTGAGAAGTTTTCCAGTTGATATTGTCAGAGGACGTAAAAAAACTAGGGCTGCTAGCAGGAAAAGCATTCTTAAAGTTGTTTTAAGCTGCCCAGCTCTGGAGAGAGAACACACCCAGGTGTGGATCCCCTCCACCAACTCCAAATGGCTGCTCACTTGTCCAGGGGGTTGCACGTCACCTTCCTACAGCTGAGAGAACAAGCAGCTGGAGAGAGCAAAAGATCTGCTGAGAAAAAAGCCTGACACTCCTCCTTCACCAGACCCCCGAGGATCCAATGGCACCGATGTTTAATTACTTCCACTGCTCACAGGACAACTTAGCATTTGCTTTCCTGGGATGCCTGGAGGCCAACAAATTCAGGACCTCTTTGTACGAGGCAACACATGAACACAGATCCCATCCCCGAAGAGTTCCCAGCTCAGGACAGCAGCCAAAAGCACTCCCCGTGACATCCTGAACCCGCTGCTGTCACTGGGGATGCTGCCTTTGCCTTCAGCAAGGGTTAGGATTTCATCCCCTGTGGTTTCAGAGGGTCACAGTTTTCCCACTCATCAACACAATCGCTATCTGAGGAAGGCCCATTTTTCAATATGGGGTGGTATTACTGAAAAAACATTAAAAGCTGCCAGGAGCAATCAAGGACTGTAAATGCACTGTTGTCCAGAGCTGACTGCATTTCAAACAGATTCAATAAAAACATGACGATGGAAAGAACAATGAGAAATTAAGAGCAAGTCAGACCAGGTGTTTTCCCTCACTTTCACCCTGACATCTCTTGTCTTTCTGTCTTCTGCCCATCTCTAACATTTCCAGCGTTAACTACTCATTTTATTTTCCAGTTTTGTCCTCTTTTCACCTCTTGTTGACTGCCAGCCTCTGACAACACCTTCTGTCTCTGACCTGCTGGACACTGAACTGCTACCCCTCCACATCCTTCCTGCTCCTGAAAGCAACCCTAGGAACAGGGGCTTGGAGCCTCTTGCTCTTCTCTTCCCTCCTTTCAGGGAAATGCCTCTAGGAATGGACTGCAACAGGCATGCAGAAAACACAAGGGATTTTCCATTTGAAATCACTGGCCAAAGGCCTGTTCATCCTCTTCAAGAGCTGACACATTAAGAAAACTGAATAAAAGCAATTTATGGCCATTTGCTCACACACCAAAAAA
>VZRO01006867.1:681630-699656 GCA_013397915.1 Daphoenositta chrysoptera | reverse complement strand
AAAAAAAAAAAAGCCAAGAATAGGACTTTGGTCTTGCCCTGAAATCCAAGAGAGATACAACAGCAGATGTCTTTCATCTCTATGACCTTTTCCACTAAGACAAAGGAGAGACAGGATATTAAATCACAGTTTAAGATTTTTATGACTCTTGGCAAGCATTTATTTATTATGGGTTTGTTTGTTTTGGGACTTTGTTTTTAGGCAAAGTGTTATTTTTTGTACTTTTCGTGGAACTCCAACTGAAATACCATAAAAACGTCTGAGACAAATATCTTTTGGGTGATTTGCACATTTTCAAAGTCACACGCTGACTCCCCTTCCAACTCACATTGCTCAAACCAGTGTGTTTAAACCAGAACAACCATATGACACGAAGACTGCAATTATTTTTTTCATGAAGTCATGGGAAACCTTGATGGTATGTGCCATCATCATGTGAGGGGGACAGCAAATCCTTTCACCAGCAGATCTAGATCAGGAAACATGCTCAAAAGCTGTACAATGTCCAAAGAAAATCCCTCAGTGACTACAGTGGAGAACACATGGTGACAGCAGGACACAGCACAAGGAATGTGGGAGAAAGCACAGATTAATTGCATTTGTCTTCTTAATTTGCTTACACCCTTGGCTGGAGAGGAGCTCTCCCTACCATGCTCAGCTTACCTTACAGATGACTAAGCAGATGGGAGGATAGGGATGGTACCAGGAAAGACAATCCTGGGGAAAGGACATTAACCTTGGACCTGGGGAGGATTAGTTTGAAGTCTTTCTTCTGGCACAGATTTCTCACGTTATTTTAGGCAAAGAGTCAGGCTGTGTAAACACCTTGTGCAAGGAAGGGCTCTGTGATCACTGATGGACTCGGAGATGGCAGATCCAGGTCTGCCCACCCAGCCCCTCTGCCAGGGACTATCACCCTTAGAGAACAGCAGGTTTAATGGGCTGTGCTCCTCATTCACAGCTGCTGAAACTCCCATTATCCCCACGGGCTCTGATCCATGCCTGCAGGTTCATCCCACCTAAAGCCCCACAGCATCTCAGCTCTGAGCCCTTCATCTCCCCCTCAATCAGTTCCCAGCACATAACATGAACCCAGAGCATTTCCTGAGCCTCCCTTTGATATTGATGGGTGTAAATCCATTAAAGACTGAGAAACCCTAAAGCCAGATAGAAATGTTCAGTGAAACATTTTTCCCTCAGAAAACACCGATCAGCCATAAGTAAATGTTTCACAGATGTGTCACTTCTGATAACATTTTATTTTTAAATGAAGGCAATTTAAAAGGTCTTCAGTAAGATTAAAATAATGTTTCAACTTCTGATTCCAAACTATTTTTACCCCTTTTAAAATACTACATTATATCATAAGGAATAAAATAAAATTGTTGTTACCATTCGTTCCCGAATAAAGCATATAGGCTGAGTTCAAACTTTTTTCTTCCTCTCAGATTTATCTTTCACAGCACATTAGAAATGTTTGTATTCCCTTTGTCTTAGAATAGGAATGTTTTCTTGAAATTTGGGAAGGAAAACAAACAAACAAGCAAAACCCCAAAACAGGACAAGAGCAAAACCTTTGGCCCTCCAAACCTCCCCAAGGCCCTCAGCTCTTGCAGTCGTGAGGGCAGGTGAGGACAGGCTGGAGCTCTGCGTGTTCTTTGGGAGTGACTAAAACACGACATGGGCCAAATGCAACCACATGATACTTCCAAAACGAGAACACATATGGCTGAGCATTTCTGAAAAGTCAAAATCTGCTCGCACCGAAATCAATGGGCGTTTTACTCCTGACTCCTTGGAAGCAGGGTTAAGTCAACACCGGGTAAGACGGGAAAATCCCAATCAGAGATCAAGCACAGCGTTCCCCCTAAAGATTATTCATAAAGTGTGTGTAGACGTCACGAGAAAACAGAAGGTGCTACAGTGCTGTTATTTTTAAGCTGAGGGTGAGAAAATCGGCAGTGAAGCGTAGAGCAGAACTTCGTACGTTGCTTTGTCACCAGTCTTGTTAAGGAGCTTGGGGAATTTATTTTAAGGAGAAAAAATTCGTAGTTATTTCTGCTTCTTCCATTCAGAATAGGCTTAATTTTACATGAACTTTTACAGGTTTTTTGAATACTTCTGTATTTTCTGAAGCTATTTCTTTTTGAATGCTGTTTTCCTATGACCCACCCCATTTTCAGAACCACGAAAAATGTCCAGGAATACTTCTTTAAACTGCCTAGAAGACATCATAAGTTACAGTCAGAATTTAAATCAGGTCCTAGCTGCCTGCAAAGCTTTTGCAGAATTGTGTCTCCTTTCTTTTGCAAAGAGCAATCAAATTGGAGAAGCCGAGGCAGACACTGAAGTGGATCACAGGGAGCACCTGTGCACAAAAGAGGGAGACCAGTTCTAATCATCAGCATTGCAGGACTGTAATCCTCCAACCCAGGCATGAGCAATTACCAGTGTGAGAGCATAATTTATTCCTTGTAGTCAGACACAAGATGGATATCCCATTGGGCACCAGTTAGATTGTTATACTCATTTTAGAAAGCTTAGCAATACCACTTATCATGTATGAAACAGCACTAATGGCAGGCAGCCTGAGCCATGAGAAGAGTTTAATAAAGGGCTTCACTGAGTTAGCACTGCTCTCATCATGCAGGGGGACAAAAATCCTGGCATGTAAAGGGAGGTACAGCAGCTTCTTGGACTTCCAGACTGAAATCTTCCTATGCTTGAAGTCTCTCAGCTGACATACACACCCTCATGCATGCAAACCTTTAGAGCATGCTACTTAATTCACCACAAGAAACAAAATATAATAAAAGTACAGGATTTCAACAGCAGGACCTTAGATTAATACCCAATCTAACTGACAGCACACAGGAGTAGCACTGTCTCCATTGTGATTAATAACCCTCACAACCCACCTGTCTGATAATTAACGAGGCAAAAACCCAGAAACTTCTCTCTGTATCTCACACTGAGGATTACAGCCCCCATCTCAATAAATGCACTGGCAGCTCACACTTTGCAAGCACCAGAGCCTGATCCAGCAGCTGGGACCTTCCCTCGCCATCCGCTCGGGATGACGTTCCCCCAGAGCCATCCCTTCCTTCCCCGTGGCTGCTTTTCCCATCCCAGAGCTGACCAGCCTCAGCCACCCGGGTTATGAAGCTGGACAAAAGCAGCCACTCAGTGTGGCTTGGCCGAGGTGTAAAATATATCAGACAGGAATTTGGGTTTGCTCAGCCCGGCAGTCCCAGGCGCAGCTGCGACACCCGCAATTAGGGCTTGCGGAGAACACACGTCGTTACAGCTTCACCCCTGGGCATTCACCAAAAGAGAGATTTGCTTTTCTAATTGGCTCAATATTTTGAGAAGGTAAATGGTGAATAATAACAGCCTCGGCAGGAACATGAGACGGGATGAAAGCAACACAAACTCCCCGTTTACGCTCCCGGCTTCGTGGCGTGAGCCACACGTTGATTGACTTCCAGCCCTGGGAGGAAAGTGTCCTGCAGAAGACATCCCTCCTCCCTGCCAGGACCACGGGGAGCGCCCAGGGACACCTCTCCTGGCTTTGGTCACCTCAGCTGGCTTTTGGCCTCGGCGAACTGTGCTGTGTTTCTGTGCAGCTACAAACCTCGTTTGCAGAGCGATAAGCTCCCTGCAGAGTTAGGAACTCACTTCCCTTATTGCAAGAGAAGAAATAAACAGTTCTTTGAGGGGAATGGTAGTGTTTAATTTGCATGGGCTGGATAGTATTGCAAAGTTTAAGCTAGGTAAAATGTTCATTTCTGCAAAGCACTTCTTCAACAAAAGCAGCTTTATAAACGGAATTTGATAATAACAATAAATCTAATATTTTCTTCAGAGATTCTTAAACCCATATGCTCAGTCCTCTCAAATACAAGGGGGAAAAAAAAATCAAAATAGCAACATCCATCATGAGGTTAACTACAACTGGTCACACTTAACCTCTGATGATTTAACCATGAGGAGTACCTTTTGCTCATAAAAGCTGCAGCAAATGTAATGCAATCTATAAATATCACTGAGGCCACCGGTGGCTGAGCTGTGGAGTTAACCTCTGGGTTGCTGATTTAAATGTGCTGGGCTATGAGCACAGCGTGCTGCAGCCACTGACTGCTGCCCGGGTTCAGGGCTGACAGATGTCCCTTCCCAGAGCTGGAGAGGGGGATGAATGAATGAAAATCCTCCACGCCATTCATGGCTGCCAAACTGCACATTTTTAAACGCAGCTGAGTCGCATCCTTCCACCGCCTGCTGATACGGCTCCAAACGCTTCTCCCACATTCGCTCTACCTTTTTATTTTTCTATGCATGCCATTGTTTCAAGTCTTTTCTTTTTTTGCTTTTGTGCAAAAGCCTAGAGCCTTCTCGCCTCAGTGCCAGGGACATAATTCTCCTGTTTGCAGGGCGGAGCGTGACCTCAGTCTTCTGCTCTCCCCGAAAGAGCGAATCTTCCATTGACGTCAAGGGCTCTGCACACAGAGGGAGGGAGATAAGCATATTGGAGGCAGGATCTGCTTCGTGAATGAGAATTTTGCTGTAGGAATTTACAAGCCTCTCGCAGTCTCCTCTCTTGATTAAAGCCGGCGGGATTATTTCACAAATTCAGCTGCTGAGCCCCGGCTATTGGAAATCTGTCTCACACAGGGCTCTCTGCTGTTAACCCATCCTGGCTGTTCGGGCAAGCCAAAAACCACCATTATCTGGAAAAAAAGCAAGTCAGGCATAGAAAGGGTCGTGTCAGAGGGGAGCTGCTGACGCCTCTCTGTATGGCATCTCTCACCTGCGAGCTCTGAGGAGCTCTTAGAAAACTGCATCCTGTTGTGGTGCAGAATTTAAGCAACGTGGACCTGTGGGTGGAATTAGGGGGGGTTATAGCCAGCCTTGGGCATTCCTTTCCTGAGGGAAAAGATGGGGCTGTCCATGGGGCTCAGGACAGGGCTGAGATGAGCTCTCTGTGAGTCAGGAGCCAGGGCAGGTGGGGCAGCAGGGGCAGAGCAGGCACTCTGGAAGGGTCCCTGGGACAGGGATACACCAGCGGAGAGCCCCTGCCAGTCAGCCTGGGCACAGCGTGGCACTGCTGTTCCCATGTCTGCAGCAAACCTGGACTCTGGGGTCGGGGGCTTTCGGAGGGTGCCCTGCTCCATGTGCAGACGTGCCCGGGGTCAGCAAAGGGCCAACAGCCTCGTGTGCCACCAGCTGCTCCTCTGCAGTCGAGCTTCCCAGCCTCACTTGGCTCCCCGGTCCTCTGGGACACCAGAATTGGGAAGAAACCTTCAGTTTGCCTGTTTAGGCACACCCCAGCACCCTCAGAAACACCCCCAGAGAGGACAGCACTCTGCACGAACACCAGGCTTTTCAGCAAAGCCGCTTATTACAAATACCATTAGAACAACACAAACCAACAGCTCAATCTGATTACACCACGGTGTACATTTAACCAGGATTATCTGATCCTACATTTGTGTGCAAGCTTTCCCCTGCTCTCACGCAAAAGGCTGATTCACATTTATTTTTATGCTGTTTTGCAGCACATTGGGTGGTTGTGCTTTACCTTCCTTTACCGTGTGCCACCTCTGCAGGTGTTGCAGCTGTAAAGTGATAATGGCTGCACGTCAACAGCAAGTTTTGGTCAAAAGCAAGAGAAAACAGAGGTTTGAAAAGATGCATGCGTGATAGCTATATGCTGACTTTCTGCAGCAAAATCTGAAGGGAAGGGAGTGCTGTCAGTACGTCAGCAGTACAGCCAGTGATCCTCATGGCTGGACTGGAATACCTGGTGGAACACTGTAAGAGGAATTTCTGTACGCGAGGTCTGGGTAGGACACCCGAAGACAGCGATGCCCCTCTGTGCAGATGGTGTATCATATTACAGAATTTAAGAAATATGAGTGACTGTACACTTAAAGCCTGAGTGAATCCTCAGTGGGACCTCTCAGGCTTTCTGCTGTTACACCCCAGCACAGCTCACCCTGCCCATGCTGGAAGGACTGGGGAGAGGGGCTGGTTTATGGGTTTATGGGCTTATGGGTGAATCATATTCCACAAAGGGAAAAAAAAAAACCAAACCCAACAAAACCCCTTGTTTAAACAAAAGGTAAACAACGTGAATGAAACATGAATGGACAAAAAATTATGAATTTCCTTACCAGCTCAGCCTACTTCAGGGTCAAAGCTCATTCACAAATGTTTTGGCATCACAAAGGAAGAACAAGATACCCATTTACAGCCAAGACCCTCCTCCTTTCCTGTTTTCCTGCAGCCTCAACAGAGCAGGGCAGGTATGTTAGAACAATATAGGAAATGATCAGCTTTGATATACACAAGACAATGCTGATGTGGTTTGCAGATAACTCACACAGCTGCAAGTTATTGGTTCAGGTTTCCCAGCCTCCATCACAACATTGGGTCATTGTTTCTGCTTGATACTTCACACAGCAACCTTTGAAAATGCCTACTGAAGTGTTTAATATGAAGCTGGGGAAGAGACAAAGGATAGATCATATCCTGACGTACAAGATCTCATTTTCTTTTTCTTACTCTTCCTACGCAAAACCACAAACTTTATAATCGTGATAGTACCAGGGTTCTTCTAAGGCTTCCTGCAAGAAATGGGACTCTCTGCCAAAAAGCTGCAGCAGGGAGTTCCCCAGGTTGACTGCCCTTATGCCCATTTTTTATTTTTTTCAGTCATTAGGTATCATTTTATACCTTTCCAGTACATTAGAATATAATTAGAAGTCCCAAAACAACAAGGAAAAAATATGCTAAAGCTTCAGAGTGATTTTTCCACAGTATTTTTTCTATTCTCTAATTATCTCTTTTTTAAAAAATAGGACACATGTGAACTTCCAAAATATTCCGATCAATTAAATTAAGGCATTTCCTCCAGTTCTCCTTCTTTTTCCTCTCCCCTTAGGATTTCAAATAAATTGCTGGTTGTCTAAATGCCAGGGGAAATCAAGAATTAAAATACAGAGCCATTCAAAACATCCTCAAGACCGTAGTCTGACACTGTGGTTTCTGTCAGCGACCACACTTTCATCTTATTGGGATGCCCTTGAAAAAAACTCCTGCTGTCGGAAGCAAGACCTGTGCCCAATTCATGGAATACATGAATGCAGTGTAAACCCTCACAGGCCAAGAAATTCCAGAGACACCACACGGATTAGCTGTGATAACATCTTTTCCCATAATATTGAACAGCAACAGAAATAAAAGACTAATGTTTTTAACATTTAAAAACCTGGGGCCAGCCCCTGAAGCAGGGCAGTGTGTGCCACTGCACAGGAAGAAGCTGCCCAAAAGCTGGTTTGTCTCAGAGTGGAAAAATCTGCCTCATGTGTGGAGATCTCAGAAGGGCCAGAGCCTTCACAGCAGCACAGCATCATCGCTTTGACACTTGGCCCTTCCTGCACCCACCATCAGAGCTGTGCTTCAGGCACACCTTGGCACAGCAGCCCTTGGGATGCTTAGCTCCTTAGGAAGGCATCAGCACAACGCAGGGAGGACAAGCTTTGAACCCATGTTGTAACCACCTCCACATTTTCCTTCTGCTTTAAAAACCCCTCAGGCACAGGTAAGATCCTGTTTCCCAAGAACATGGCAGATGCAGATGGTGACAGCTGAAGGGACAGGGTGTCAAAGGGTTTCTTCATTGATTTAAAGAAATCCCCTAAGTAGCTTGATTGGTTACACTTTTTGTATTCCAACTGCAGCCCTTGGCAGGGTTTCCCCCAGCTCCTCTCCTGACACGTTGGCCAGTGCCATGAGATGTGCCTGCTGAAGGAGGAGTGAAGGCCATGTCTGAACAGCCCCTGCACAGAAAATAAAACTTCAGAGGGCAGAGCTGCCCCCCAGCCCTGGTCAGGGATTAGCACGTATTGATCATGAAAATCCTCTCTGTGAATCACATGAGTTTCTCAGGCCTCCAAAAGCCAGATGTTGAAATTCCGACTCATTCTCTCCTGTTGCCACTGAGCAACCAAGAAGTGCGTGCCTTGTGAAATAGGACTTAAAGCACTTCAGGATGGGCCTGTGCACAGAATCAAATATGCTTTTACTGGGTACTTCCAAGGATTCTCTTAACTCACCCTGACACCCTGAGAAGCACAACCCTTCAAATGCTACCAAGATGCTGAAACACAGACACTGGGACGGCCTCCAAAGCAGCAGCATGTCTGGGAGTGTGATAGTCAGAAGGAGAAAAGAATATATTTGAGGTGGTGACTTTTCTAGCAAGCACAGCTCAAAGCTGATGGTCAATCACTTGCCCCTTGCCCAAGGGCTCGTGTTCCAGATGGCACTGTCCCTTTCACATCCTTCCTGGGCTTGCTGCAGGGACAATGCCCGAGGGACCAGCGCAGAGGTGAACATCCAAAAACCCTCGGCTGAGATACCTTTCCCTAGTCACACCAGCATACTTATCATGGCATCTCTATGTGAAACCCAACAACATAACTGCACTCCTGTGACTTTCCTGTTCATCCTTTATTAGCCAGCACCTTGTGTCCTGTAGAGAGCTCTTGGTCTCCTGCAGGCAGGGTGTTGGTCAGCAAAGTGAGGCAGCTTCCAGGCCACCATCATCTGTCCCTGGCTGACATTCTCCTGGATGTCCTGACACAAACCCAAGGAGGGCTATTCAGAGAGCTTTTGTGGTCTTATTTGTTGTTGAATGTGGAGATGACACTATGCACCATATCCATCTCTGGTGCTGCTCCTGCCTCGGCCAAGCGATGGTCAGAGAGGATTCATCCCCAGCCTGTCCTCTGAGACGTGGGCACCACACACAGACAAGAGAGAAGCTGGAAGCTCTGTGGGGCTCCAGTCACACATTATGTTAAGCAGTGGTGTACCATCCCCTCCCAGAAGCTCTCAGTAGTTTTCCACACTCTGTTGATCTCCATACCACACTGACTGCAGCCAGATACAGAGGAGACTTCCCACAGCAAGCTCAAAGAGCCCACTGAAGAATTTAAGACAGTTTTGCCCTGCAGCCCAGATAAAACAGGAGGGAGAAGAAGCGACTGGCACAGACACTGCTGGACAGCAGCGAGTTCAGACAGACATGTGATGGGCCCCAGCCACAAAAGACTGGGAAGGAGAGCTGTGTTTCTAGCCCCAGGTGTGAGCTCCTGCCCCAGAAAACAGATTTCACACTCCTCAGTGGTTTTTTGGCAGCCTGTGCTGAGGCCTGCTGTCAAGAACAGCGAGGTGCCTGGTCAGGAGCTGGCTCCAGGCCTTTTCCTGGCCAGGCATGCCAAGACTGCTCCTCTCAGACAGCTCCTCATCCACAGCACAGCACGATATGGCCCTTCCTCCACACACGTGCAGCAAACACGTGTCACCCCCATGGAGAGATGTGTCTTCAGACCTCCCAGGCAATAGGTGGTTTTCAAATATGGAACCTAAAAAAACAACTCCTCAACAGCCATCCTGGGCAAGGAACATCACTTCTGCCAGTTTGGTAAGCCTGAGGAACAAAGCAGTGCTCCCACAGGAAAAGTTCGTGTGTGACAAGCTGCTCCTGGTGCCCCAGCTCCTTCCAGCTCTGTTTCCATCCCTGAGGATGGACTGAGGGGAAAACAAGAGCCAGCTCAACCTCTGCTGATGGATTCAGCACTCCAAAGAGATCATCTGGCTCCTCATTTTGCTGTATGGCAGCAGGAACAGGACCCAGACAAAGGCTGGGTGGCTCCAACACCTGCTGAGATCCCAGCATCGCATTCCTGCACAAAAGGCAGACGTTTTAGGAGAGCATCACACCTCACATGTGGAACAGTCACTGTGTGTGGTGGCTCTGGCACTTTGAAGTTCAAACCTCGGTGACAAGGAGGAGATGTGGGATCCCTGCCTTCAGAGGAGCTTCGAAAATGTTGCCCAAAGCCTCAAAGTTTATTCTAAAGAGGACTGGACGAGTCAGGGCCATTCGTGCTGACACACAACATCTTCACCAGTATAAAACCAGTTCAGACTGGCAAACCACCATTTTATCACTGAGCCTCCTCTATTGCCTCAGTGTAATTTAGAAAACCCTGGTGTCAACTTCAGCATTCAGAGCAGTCTCATTCGATGACCAAAGATGTTATTTTGAAATAAACAGAAGACATGCTGAAGATTCTACATAAAAAGCACCTTAAACAGGCTTTAGGAATAGAATCACCTATTGGAAGGGGTTAGATGGTACTTGTGGTGCTCCTGCTCTGTCACTCTTGGCCCTGGTGCCACCACGAAACAGAATGATGGGGGTAAGGTTTTACCATTAAGCACCTAGTGAAGACTTACAAAGAATGCCTGAAATAAAGAGAAAACTCACCCTCACCAACTGATCAAGCACTAGAAAGCAATAAACTGCGATGTGGCAGTGGTAGGAATTAAGGGTGGCTGAAGAAGAAGAAAACATCTAAAAGGCAGGGAACAGTGCTAGGGGAAGGAGACAGATCCTCTACAAAGACAGTGGCAGGCAAATTAGAGAAAGAACACAGAGGCGGATGTTAGAAAAATATAATGTTCCTGTGGGTGTATCACTTATCAGCCATTCTTGCACATAAAACACATTTTTTCAAAATTTAGAAAAGAAAAAGAATGACTGATCTGTAATTAACAGAAATAAAGGCCTGGCCCAGATCCTAGGATAGAATAACATTCTTGCAAAAGTAAATTTTGCTGAAATATTGGTATTAGACAGGGCAGGGCTGCTGCAGGAAGAGGGCAGATCCAGAATAATTGGAACAGTCTGCCCACTAAGAGCCACCCAGCTGGGGACCCCATTTAATAAGCTATTTAAATCCTGTTTAACAATCCATTTAACAACAGTATGACCCCACTGAAGGGAAATCCTGGGGGAACAATTTTGCATATTTGATACGGGCACCTTTTGCACATCCTGCTGCCAAAGTTTCCCTCCACCTCCTGCTTCCTGGGGCTTGCTAAGGAAAGAAATCCCATGGCACAGCTGCATGGTTTGGAGTTTAAATGCAAACTGCCCTGACAATCTCTCTTGTCCTCCTCTCTCACTGGCACAAACTCGCACTCCATAGGCAGAAGATATTTAATTTTATAGTTCCTCTGCCTCTCTCAGCAGCCTGCAGCCTCACAGGCCTATTTGTTTTGATGGTCATCAGCTTATGTCAAGCCATGAAAGTGTCTTTCCCACCACCACTCCTGCCCAAATCCCCCCTAACACTCACAGCTCTGGACAACACCATTGCTGGAGCAGCCCCCTGTCCACAGCATGTCCTCGATCACTGTTCCAACTTCACCTCTGCTGCATGGTCTGCAACCTCCTCCTGCTGTCTCAGGCTCCTGTTTTCCTCCCCAACCTGTGCCAGCTGATGGAAGGCCAGGAATGAGGGCAAAGCTACCACCCCCTTGAGTGGGTTGATTCTTCAAAGCAGCTAGAACAACAAAGGGCAGCAATTTATCAGGAAAATATCAGCTGTCAAGAAAAGCAAATGCAAATCACTTCTCTGCTGACTGTTCTTTTCACGACTGCCACACAATTGTCTTGTTGATTCCCACAGCTGGATGCTGTAGCTTTCTCCTTGGCATATGTAATTGAAAGTGATGCTGGAACAACTTGAGTAAATTGAAATTGATTTCATCAACTGTGTATGTGTGTGTCAATGACATGTGTCTTTTTTTCCTCCCCTCCCATTGTCCACTAGCATGTTCTCCAGCCCAGCAGCTGTTGACATTTTGTTTAACGGCACATTTTCCCACTGGGAAATGATGCTTCCATTAAACTCAAGTGTTCCATGAGAAGATACACAATTTGTCAACATTTTCACTAAAAATGGTAATCCAGACTCGACTGGTCTGGAATACTACTATTTGATAAGGTCAAAATGCATCATTTTAGCTTCATGATTTGGATTTCTACATTGTAACAGAATCATATAACTTGACACCAGCTGATTCAAGTGGAAAGCTAAATATTTTGGTCTCAGTGAAATATTTCACTGAAATACTAATGTGTGAGAGAGGAGAAACCTTTTCTAAAAGGAAATTGAACATGGGAAATTTCACAGCTTTCTGTACTTGTCCTAATTGGAATCTCATTTGCTTCGACACTGCCCATGGAATAAGATTTCCATGTTCCAGGCAGCTGGCAGCAGCCTGTAGTCCTGAGTGTGGGATTGCCAGCCAGGGACGTTTGCAGAATGAATTGATGAAGAAACTTCTCTCGTTGCCTTCACAAACAAATATAAATCTTCATTGCCTCAAGGCTAAAGAAGAACAGACAGACTCTTACCAGTGGCTCTGGGCTTTGCTGCAGCCAACTTTCCTGGTGTCTGCTCTCATCCTTCTTTTGCCTCCTAATCCATCTCCTCCTCCATCCTTCCCTTTCCTGTCCTAGAAGCATCTCTGTAGCTGTGGGGTTCTCAAATGGCAGTGTCCAGAGTCTAACTACCCGAGAGATCCTCCCAGAAATCTGTCAGGTATGAAAATTTTCCTTACAACTGATGTTTTACAGGTAATAGCTGTATTTTAAACAGCAAGCAAACAAAACACCAATTGCTTTGGTGCATCTGAGCAAACAACCGAAGTGTAACCTAGATCAAAATTTTTTAATTACAGTATTAAAAAAAGGCATTATCAACTAAATACAGCAACTGGAAAAATTACTCATGAATATGCAAATTACCTGACAAAACCTTTCTGTAAATGCTTCAGTAATTTTCAGAGATAAACCTTGAACCAGTCGCCTCTTTTATTTGCAGTTTTATTTGTTGATAAATATCCAGTGCTCTCTACCTTATTTTGAGAAAATATTTTTTATGCAGTTATTATTTAAAAGCATTTCTCATAGATGAAATGCATTAAATGTACCTGAGGTTCTCTTCCTGCATTACAGGACATTTTAAAGCCTGAAGTACAAGAATTTTTATTTCCTTTTAACATTCAACATAGTAAGTGAACAAAAGTCACCGTGGACCTCAACGTGTGGCAGTGCATAACGTAGCAAAAGTCCAAAAACCAAACACAAAATCAAACACCAAAATTTTATGGCCATGTAGGACAAGACTTGAGCCAAGCAAAGACCTCAGAGGATTTTAAGAAGCTGCACTGATGTTGCTCCATAGACTACAGCAGGAGTTTCACTCTTCTGCTCAGCTGGAAGCTTGGGAGAAGTGGAAGACAGGGAAAATCCACCGAAGGGAGCATCAGGCTGCCCTCAGCGAGGAGTCCTGCTCTGAAATGTGTGTCTTGAGGCCAAAGGGAACCCTTCACTTGCTCTGGAAGGAGACTGGTTCCTACCTGACCTGTGCTCCCAGAGAATCCCCGCGCCCTGGCCAGTGCCACCTGTCCCACCCTGCTACCCAAGGGTGTGCAGATGGTCTCCCCAAGCTCAGATGTAGGAGATGCCATCTCCACCTCTCCCCCACGACTGTAATCATCTCCACTACCAACACAAGATTCATTAGAGAATTACCAAGGTGGCCCATTCATTGGTGTTCCAAAGCCAGCTGGCTCTGCAGTCTCTCTCTGTGCCTGAAGAAGGCCCTGAGCAGATCCCCAGCAGCCAGCAGCATGGAAACCCAGCAGCACGGAAACCCAGCCCTGCTGAGGAGAACCACTGCTTGCCTCTCAGCCTGTGCCACCTTCTGCTGAGCTGTGGGAACGTGGTGGGAAAGCGAGAACAGGCAGAGTCTGACACACGGCAGCAGCCCCAGACAGCAAGGGTGGATGGATCCCCATTCCCAACACCAGTGTTTTCCATGGCTCTGCTGTTCCCACAGCACTGCCCGAGCTCCCTCTCCTCCCGTGCTGCCTGCCCTTGTGAAAACTCTCCCTTAGGGTGGGGAATATTGAACCCATCTGGTACAAAAGCACAAGCAGACTGCCTAGCTCACACCCACCAGCAGAACTCACTGGTTTATTCCCATCACTCCAAGCAGGATAACTAACACATCACCCAGATCTCAGCTGGGGAAAAGGACCCTCAGGAGAGTTAGTCTGCCTTAGCACAGAGGCTTCCCTAGCGTGGTCCCAGGGCCTCCTCGGAAGCCACTCAAGGCTCTTTTGTTTTCACACTTCCCCCCTGCACCCCAGCAGCCTCACACACGTAATTATCCCAGCCTGAGACCCAACATGTGCATTCACATCCAAGGGGCCTGAGGGCAGCCAAGGCCAGCCTGGAGGGCGTGTGAATAATTTAGGTGGGATGTGTGTGACACTAAACTGTGGACCTTTATCAACTCTAGTCTGTAATCCTACAGCCCAAAGCTTCATTTGAAAGGTGATGTCACATGATTAATTATTTTGTTACACTTAAAATCTTGCTTTATCAGTAAAGAGGAAGCACATCATAGATATAAATGTATGTGTATATATTCATATGTATACAAAAGACCAAGTATTTATTGCTAGAATAACTGAAGTCTTAAGACCCTAATCAGTATTAGCCAAGATTTGTTTTTTCAATTTTATTTTACTCACAGACAAAGAATGAATTAATGTATGTTGCTCAGCATAGTGTGAACTGTTATGTGCACATTTCATTTCTACCCTCTTTCCCGGTGTTATCCTCTCTTCCCTGTCTCTGGGTCCCAAGGCCACAGGTTTCATTCTGACATTTGGGGGTATTTCAGTGAATTCCCATCACCCACATCCCTCTCCCAGCAGGAATATACTGTCCATGTTGATTTTTTCTTCTTCCTTGCATTCAGATCCCCTTGAGGTCATTTTTATATGTTTGCTGACATGCTTTTACACCTTTGCTCTTTCTTCATTGGCCTGCAGCTCCACATTACATCTGCATTTGCTATGTATTACGGCTTTTATACGTACTAGATACCATTTCTTTGTTTGCCATACAAGCAGTTCTGAACATCCCCAGCTCTGCCTTTCTTTGACTTACCACGGGGGACTTGTTTTCATGGGGGTTAGGCTGCTGCACACTTGAGCTACATAGGAAAGGATCCCAGGTCAATCACCCTGATTTTTGGAAACCTGTGTCTTCCTCAGGTGTTTTTCTGTGGGCACATCAGAAATTTCAAACACATTTGTCTGAGCTGCTCTTTTACAGCTTGACCACAGCCTCACTCTTTACAAGAGGAAGCCAAGCTTTAGCAGGTGACAATTAGCCCTGTAGCCCCCAGACACACGTGGGTTTGGAAATTCTGTGGGAGCAATCCAGGATCTGGAAGTGCCTGTAGCCTGTTCTGGGGGGATGCAATTCAATCCCCTGTTTGGAGTAGGGAGTGAGAAACTCTGGTCTAAAACAAGAATGGTATGGAGTGCTTTGGGATTTGAAGAGAGGACAATGTCACACCTTGCTCTGCCATGGTTTCAAGCCATTGGATGCTGAGAACATTAACAAAAAAAAAAAATTAGGAAAAAGATGATATTTAAAATGCCTCTGTTCCTCCTCTGTGCAAACAAAGCTTGTCCATAAAGCACATATGGATCCTATCCCTCTCCTCTACCTGTTGTTTTTTTTGTTACCTCAGACTTCAAACTCTTTGGCCATAAACAGTTTGTTCCTGTGTTGCCACAGCAGCAGGATGGCAAGGTTCCAGTTTTGTTTAGGTCTTGGAGTGACAGCTATGATGAACACACTACACAAAAAGAACCAAAAAAACAAACCCTCCATAATTTACTACGACAGCACTTATGAAAACACACACAAGATATCTGGAGGAGACTCGGGCAGAGCCTGTGATACTCCTGTCACTGGAAACCAGGAATACCCTGACTATGGGCTGCTTCACCAGAAAACAACGTGTGTGTCATTGTCATGCTGCCCTGTAGAGTTATTTGTTCCTTTACCATCTCTGCAGTAGGATGTGCATTTCCCACCTCACAGAGATGGAAAAAAACCTCAGTGACTTTCTTTTCCTGCTCTGACTGCCAGGCGACTGTCAAATCAAGGGATTAAGATACATTTTCCTCAAAATCCAGCCAATCTCGTCTGGCTTTGCACTCAGTTATTTGTAATTACTTTTCTTTTCCCTTAAAGCCAACATAATTTTCCTCTGGACTTAAGAGCCAGTTGTACTTTTTAATGTAGAAAGTAAATGCTTTTTAACATTAAGTTCATTCTGCTCTTAAAAGTAATTAATTTTTAGTGCTGAAGAGAGAAAATTACTTCATATCAGAGCAATACCATAACAAAAATGAGTACAGCACTGAGGCAAAGATCCTGAGCAACAAATAAAACAGGAGTTGATGTTTCTTGTTCAATTTTAATATTTAGCATCTTGAGGCAGCACTTGGTACACAAATTTAAGAGGTATGTTAAACTGAACGGGACTTAAACATCTGGCTGTAAGTGGCACTGGCATGAAGCAGAATATCCTGAGCATCTCCCTGTCTCCCAGGGAAGAGAAATGACTTTTTAGCCATCTTTCCAGTAAAGCCATCCCAGCCTGGCCCACACACGTGACTTTCTATCAGTGCGGTGAGTATGTGACAGCTGAAATGCTGAGATATTGATGGGTAATTTCGTGAGTGCTCCTGCCAACAGAAGCCTCTGTGATGTACTTGAGGGAGTGCTGAGCAATGCTGCCCGTCTGTGACACCCCCTCCATTTACCGGGATGAAAAAGCACTCAGGACCTCTCAGGACGTGTGCTCACTGACAAAGAGTGAAATGTCCTTTTCAGTGTGCTGGGAGGAAGGATAATAAAAGGCCAAAGCCACACCTGAAAGAGGGTGAGGCTCAGAGAAGGGCTTTAAGACTGTGCAGTTAAAAGTCATCGTTAGCAGACAAGTCCTTGGCATCCACCAGCTCTGATTCCCTCTGATTGGAGACAGTGTTGTCACTTACTCGTGACTCATTTCCTAATAGGGAAAAATAAATAACATCGGAATCCCCAAACACCTATTTTCAGCCCTGTGATTAAACCGAGCATGTGGAAGAAGAAATATCTCCTCTCTTGAAATATAACAACAAAGGAATGAAATGCTCAGATATCTAATACAGATGAGTTCTTAAAAAAAAACCAAAAACAGGGAAAGCTGAACATTTAAGAGGTCCAGTTGGCCCTGTCCCAAGCATGGGGAATATATCCAGACTAGCATGAAGATCTGTATCTGCAAGCAGAGGATTATTCTTTTTACAGCTTTCCTAAAAATCCCGAAAACACTCCTGGATGGAAAGGAGACTGTAAGTGCTACTGATGGTACTGTGCTTGTGGGGATGGAGGGGGAAAATATCAACAGAGAGTGAAACTGGGGGTCTGAACACGCCAGTTTGTAGAAGGGGTGTCTGCCCCAGTGCCTGCACCGTGGTTCTGCCACAAAGGAACAGAGAACACCTCACAAACCAGCTGATGCTGGTGTGGGAAAGGGCAGATCTCTCCCTACACAAACACCCCAGTTTTGGGGGACACAAGGAGGAGAGGTGTTGGGAAGAGGTGGGGTAAGTTTCTTCATAGACTTGGCAAACGGAGATTATTCAAGCAACATTTGGATTCTGATTCTGAGCACTGCATTTCAGCACTAACCTAAATGAAAGGCACCCAAGCCTTTAAATTCACCTATTGCTGGATGCAACATTGCCTCCAGGTCTTTTAAGAAAGGTACTACCACAAAGCAGGGAAATGGAAAACACTAAAAAAAAAAAAAAGTAATAATAAAAAGTCTGCAGATGTTCTAAATTACTCATTACCAACACCCACAACCCTCCCCACTCAATCTGTGGGCACCGTAATTTTCATCCTACTTCTCCCCTCGGGTTATGTAACGTTGCGCGTATTTACTTTCGCTGAAGTCTGGTGGCAATAGAATTAACCCTGGCCCAGACAACCTTTACATAACGTGGGGCTGGTGGTGGCCAAGCCACTCACACCCAGCAGCTAAACCTCAGCAGAGCCACAGCAGAG
The DNA here is from genome assembly GCA_013397915.1 of Daphoenositta chrysoptera. NCBI lineage: Eukaryota > Metazoa > Chordata > Aves > Passeriformes > Daphoenositta > Daphoenositta chrysoptera. The sequence continues at coordinate 681,802 of VZRO01006867.1, read as the reverse complement.
CCAGGCCGTGCCCGTCCCTGGGGCCACCGCTGCACAGAGGCGGTGCCGCCAAACAACGCCGCGCTCTCCTCCACCCTCACATTCTCATTTCCCAGTGCTAACGCACAAGAAAGCACAAATAAGCATTTTAAACTGTCAGTGCAGCCTCGCTGCGATTTTACTCCCACTCTTT
>VZRO01006867.1:653674-681600 GCA_013397915.1 Daphoenositta chrysoptera | reverse complement strand
TTTTTTAAATAACACTGAAATGTCCCTACCAGCCACAGCTGGAAGGGCGAGTTCATGAAGCGCTACCAAACCCTCACCCCAGTGCAGCAACAGAAACCAGGCAAGCGGCTCAAAAAGCAGGAGTTGGGAATTTTGCTTCCAGTCTGAAGAAAGAATATGAGCCTGGATTGCCAGGCAGCTTTGTGTAAGGGAGCTCTGGCTACCGAGACCTGGGCAGAGACGTAGGGACACGGAAAAACAGCGATGAACCTCAGTTCTTAAAATGTACAAATGCATAAAGCAGTTCTGTAGGTACAGCCTGGATCCCACTGGCAATGCTGGCCACAGAATAAACATGACAAGGAGGACGTGACATTACACACAAGCAGACATTTCTACTGTCATAAAGCAGTATCAGAGAGCAGCGTGCTGGGCTCCATCAGCACATACCACAAAGTACACACACACACCATGCACTCCCTGGGTACAGCACAGCCTGCACCTCAAATAGGCACCATTCAGCTGAAAGGAGGGTTTCGAGGGGCTGCAGGTAATGAGAGAGGAGTTTAAGGGGACAGATGTTAATCTGGGTCCCTGAATAGCTGTAAGAGATGAGATACCCCCTTGGATGGTAGTCGGGATCAGTGGAGAACACAGGGATGGGAACACAGCCTCATGTAAGGGATCAGGCGAGGTCCCTGGAAAAGCACCCCAGGACCATGGATGGAGAGAGGAGCAGCAGAGGAGCTGGTGGCTGGGAAGGTGAGCTGGCAGGAAGGGGACTCCTGCAAGCAAGGTGAGTCAACAGCTTTAAAATGCCAAGCCCTCCATTACAGGAGTGGCAAGGAGGGGGGATTTATTGCAGCTGGCATTTTCTAGAGGAAAATAATTTACCTTAGCCTTTTAATGCATGATAAATGCATACAGATCTTGCTAGGAAAAAAACCCACCCGAAAATGACGTGAAATATCACAGTATTATCTTTAGGAGAAGATTAGTTGAGTAAGCCCTCGCTGTTTTGCTCAGGCTGCAAGGTCTGGATGATGCATTAGGAAGCACACTTTTACAATAATTTTCTCCTCAGGCATGACATATAAATGTATGTCTAGAATGTATGCCTATGGATGTCTACCACGCTCACATTATCAACACAATGTACCAAACTCTGGGTTCAGCTTATTTTTCCTTTTTTTCTTTTTTATTTCAGCGCTGATAATGTCAAGAAGTTGGAGCACTTGGATTCAGCATTACAAGAAGCACTAACCACACTCTCTTCGAGCTGATCTGGCTTCCTCCTGACAGCCCTCTGAAGTTAATACAAATACGAACCTCACAAACACTGAAATAAAGAATATGGAGAGGCTCCTAAGCCCCAGATTGAGCTATGGAACCCCTCCAGGCTCAGGAATGTTTTGTTTTCCTTCCAGTTACCCAGGCCAGGTCTTCAGCTGCTGCAGATGAGCAGCAGTGGGGCTGCTGTGCCCGAGCTCCCGTTCCCCATCCTCCCCAAGGATCGGGCAGGGAGCCAGGCCCTGCTGCGGGTCAGCTCCAACCCACAGGCCACCAGCTGCAGCCCCGCGGTCCCTGCTGGCCACGGAGCATCCACAGGACTCTGCTGAGCAGAGGGAAGAGGAACCACGAGCAGGAGAAAGGAGAATCAACTCCCCATTCACTTCTTTGCAGTGCCAGCCTCGCACGCCCCTGAGGTGTGCAAGCACACACCGCCTCCCCATCGGGCAGGTCCAGTCGCTGAGCTCCTCAAAGGATTTAAACAGCAACTTCCCAGGGAGGTCCCCTTAATCCTTGTTTATAAAGGGAGTAAACAGAAAGGTTAAGAGAAATGCCTGTGATCTGACTTTTCGGGAGGGCAGAAGTGAGTTGCTGAGAGGAGCGTTGAAAATGCTCGTGCTCTTCCTGAAAATAAACACTCAGGAACATCAGGCTGTCATCTGTCAAGTAACAAACCTGTGTCAAAACAAAAAAGTTCAGCCCAGGGTCCTCAAGGCCTTCTCTAGAGATCTGGTAGCATTCAAAGCTTTCCCTAAGCATTGCACATAATCCAAGGATTTCTCTGTAACGTTCAGAGTTTGGCACGCAGCGGACTTTGTGTATCAGAGATTCAATAGCACACAAGTCTCCAAAGGGAAGGCATTAGATGGACACAGGGAAAGCATTAGATAAACAATTAAGATGTTTAGCTTCAGATGTCAGACCAATTTCAAATTAAAACCATCTCACCAGTACATTTTCCAAGTATGGCATATAAAAGTGGACATCTATCTATGCAGCATCAAAAAAAAGGCTTGAAGCCTATAAACATCAAGGCTACAATTGTGTTAATTCTTCCTCTCACTATAGAGATGAAAACATAGGCAAAAATCAAGGGGAAAATAATATTAGAAGTCTACAAAAATAATCCACAAATATGAAAGGATTTAGGGGGAAAAAAAAACTGTAGAGAAACCTCACTTGCATTTGCAAAGTCTTAAGAAACACTTCAAACAACAGAGATCAAACTCTTTCAAAAGAAAGTAAGGCTTCTGACTCTAAAGGAGTTTTAATCCTAGGCATGTTTGGTTTCATTTCACTCAGAGTTTGTGCCAAGCCACAAAATATGGGTCTGACCATGTCCCAAAGTTTAGAGCATTTAGAATCCAAAGATTTTGGTTTGGACCCACCACTAATGCCGTTATTGTATGGGTCAAATATCTTATTATAATGATAGTAAACAGCAAGGGAAAGCTCTCAGGCCAGCCAGGACTCCCTCTGCCAGCTAATCACCAAAAACATTCACAACACGGGAATGAGGGATGCTGCTGTGGATACCAGAACTGGCCACAAATACTGCAGCACTTCCACAGCAGATCAGGGCAGTAGTCTCTGCTCCCTAGGTTATGCAAATTTAAAGGTTGTAGCAAAAATGCCCATTAACTATTGTCATTGAGGTGTCACAAAGAACCTTCAAGCCATCATTGGGTTCAAACCTGCTCCTGACCCTGTCACTTTTGGCCACCTGCTTTCAGAATTTTCCATTCATAACCTATGCAGATGAAGGCATCTTCCATTCATCTCCCACTGCCTTACCAATACTGAGTGGAAGGGAGCAAAGATCATGCACAGTTGAACTGAATTTGAATTAAACTGCATATAAACTGCTGGGTGAAGAGAATGTCTGTCAAATGTGGAATGGCCCTTTTTCCTGCAAGGACATAACAGGAGGAACAGCTACAAGCAGGGACTGCTAGAAAAAGCATGAGAGAGGTAGACAAAGCTGAAGAATGTATCACAGCAACAACCACATACAGAAGTAGGTACATTTTATTCCTCTGTAGAATAAAGCTTGCCTATGAAGATCTTAAAGCACTTCTTAAATGCCTGATGATGCATTCATCCTGGTGAGAAACTGGGTTCATTGTCATTTATCAACAGAAAGAGAGGCCAAGGTGACAGGAGGCTTTGCTACAGGCTCAGCAGGACACTGATGGAGTTTGGGAATGAAACAGAACCGACCTTCCCCCCAGCCCTTCCCTACACACCAATATTACTGCCCTAGATGAGACCTCACCATAACAAAAGTAAACCCAAAACTGCCACTTGCCTGAAAACTTCACATTAATAAGCACAAACTGTGACTTGTACAGCCTAATCACTTGGCATTAAATTTCATTTCTGTGCATTAGCAGGAGTGCAATATTTAAACCTTGCCTTAACCTGGGAAGCTCCCCCTGCAATAAACTGATTCAGTGGAGGGTCTCTGCCCTTGTGCAAGCAAAGAGCTTGACCTGGCAAGTACAAATGAGTACCAGGCTTTGTGTGCAGGAACAAGTTGTTATGGTTCATTTTAAAACCCTGAAGGAGGCACAGGATGTCTAAGGAAAACATACTGTAGGGCTGAATGAATGGGACATCAATTTCCTTGACAGAGATGTCCTGCCTGGCTGCTTTGCTCTTCTTGTATTTTTGATACACAGTTTGGTGCCTTCATTCTGTGATAGTGAGACCTCTGCCAGGTGTTGCTACAGGCATTCAGAGTGAATGGCTTCAAGTGTGAAATCAACCCAGTTTTCTCTCTTTACAGACTAGGGAACTCTCTTTGTGATCCAAATAAACCTTGAAGAAGGCTTCAAGCCAACTTCGTCACTGTTTGCTCTTACGTAACTGGACTAGGAACACTCAGTACCCAGAGGTAACAACAATTCTCCTATATACCTAAAAACTACATTTACTTTGAACTTATCAGCAGCAAAAAGCCTGTCATCTTTGGACATCATCCACTAGAACTGCCCAAGACAACTTATCTGTTATTTTTGGGTGCCAACAACAATGGACTTGGTATTGTCTGCATTTATCAAAACGGATTTGGAACCCAAGATGCAGATAATAAAAAACAATTCTTTGCCTCATGGGTCCAAATATTTTTCTTCTGAACTGAAGTGACTTTTTACACTATATTCACACATGAAATTCATGGCTTTAGGAATGCAAAGCAATTTATTCTTCAGGGCACAGATGAACACATGTTCCACAGGGAACAGCTTCCACCTTTGCTTGTGGTTAGAGCAAACAATGCAGAAGCCACAGTTCCTCTTGTCTCCACACTGATGTTCTCTCAGAGGGCACCACAAGCTGAACAGCTGTGTCCTCTTGGCACCAGAATCCCCACCAGTTTGCAGCAGGAGCACCTGAATTTTTCCAGCTCAAGCACTGAGGGACTGAGGTCCCCCAGAAGCAGATCCTGCCAGGGTCAGCCCCAGCCCAGACAGTGCTGCGGGACACCAGAGCCAAATCCTCTCCAGTGCCCACCACAGTCATCCTGACCACTACAGCCTTAGCCTAAATCCTGCCTGGCATTCACTGCTAAAAAATACAGGAGGAAAATGATTCCCAGCCATGCTGTGGAGCTGTCACTGGAGAGTTCTCTCCCCAGAGAAGCAGGGGAGCAGAGGAGCCTCTGACACCCAGACAGAGGGAGGTGGGTGGAAATGGGCTCAGGCACCTCAGGGGAGGCTTCCTGATTCAAGCATCTGACTTTGGGGTCGCTGGAAACACACGGAGCAAACAAGATTTCCCATCAGGGAGCTCTGGTCCAGGACCCAGCGGTGTGGGGTGGGTGCTCCAAAGCAGCTCCCAGGATGCTGGCAGAGCCTGGGGCAGACCGAACACCCTGCAGAGCAGCAGCCCTGATTTCAGACAGCAGAGAGCAGCTGTTTGCAGGTATTGCTCTTAAAGGGCTGGTTTGGTTTTCATCCTGAGTGGCTCACAACGATCTGATGGGCATCCCCAAGCAGCTGCACCCCGAGCCAGCCCAGGCACTGCAGGGAGACCCCCAAGGCCAGGCTGCTCCTGGGCCAGCTGTGCTGCTGGAGCTGCTAACAAATTTAAAACTGCTCCGGGGCAGGCACAGAGGGAGGACTGTACCACGTTCTCACCGCCGGGTTACGCACACACAGCCCGAACTGCTGGGTGACAGTCAAGCACAAGTCCCAGAATGTTTAACCTGCATAAAGGGCTTTAAGTTTAAGATGAAATGAAATAAAAACAGCATTTAACTGTGCATACAGCTTGCTACCACCTCTGGTGGCCAAGCCAAAAGTATTAGGTAGAGTTAACTTTGGCTGACACCGCAGCATTTACTGTTTAATTTCCTGATACTTAAAAAATAATTTTTTAAAAATATCTGTATCTTGAATATATCTGTGTTGGTGGGAACAGCTTCTCATTTTCTTTAACAACAGCTGTGTTTTCGAGTTCACATTTCACAGATTTTTCTCCTCCTAAACTCAACTCCATTCAGCAGCACCCACAGCATCTTGGCACAGGCCTCCCTCCCTTGGACAAATATGTCACCAGACATTTCTGGCAGGCTGTCCTCTTACAGATAACCAGCATGCCGAGCTAAGAATAGGATTAGCTGCTTCTCTAGCTACTTTGTCCAGGTGCCTGCAGAAGATCACTTGGTGTGGCTGTTCAGCTTCTCAGAGGGCTAATGCAGGACTGGGCTGTATCTCCAGCAAATTATTAGGAAGCCTGTGGAAGCGTGCGTGGGTGTTTGGGTCAAACACATCAAAAATCAGCGCTAAGCATCAGATTTCAGCGGTCCAGTGATCCCTGGCTAGCAATAAAAAAAAGCCTTTCCCAAATATTTTATTATGGGACAGTCAAAGCATTACGCCTTCCTCAGTCATCTGGCTCTAGTTACTGTCACAGAAAAAAATCCAGATTACAGAGAGCAGTAGTATGGTCCAAGAAGTGACTCTGGTTTAGGCAAAATTGCCTACAATTCTTAAGTGCCTAATATAATGTACAAACAGTCCAAATTATGTATGTAATTAAAAAGTAAAATAACTCAGGCAAACAAGTTTAGCCTTCACTGGAGAGCCAGATGTAGTGCAGGTGTGCTCAAAGGATTGCTGAGCAGTATTTATCATAAAACAGTTACAAGAGGTCCTAAAGCTCTCTGGCCTTTTGTAGCATTCTGCAAGAAATCAATTTTCTTTTTTTTTTTTAATTGCGAATGTATCAAGTGGCAGAAGATAAAAGATAATATACCCTGAAGAAACTCCTGTGGGGAAATAAGGAAAGAGGGGTTTTGTATGGGAATTGAGTGTTATAAATGGCACAAAACAAGGAAAGTGGTTATGTACACGTCAGACTGTACCATGAGGCAAATGTGGGGTGATGGCACTGGCAGGAGAGCTTGTGGACCTTGAGATAAAAATGTAAGAACCACAGTTTATCACCGCAAAGCCAGCTGAGAGTCCCAAGAAAGGCTGCAGCAAAGGGAGAGGAATCACAGCCAGGAAGAAACTGCTGGCATCTCCTGCAAATTCTGAGCGGTTTCAGCCGTCAGTGCAAGGGATTTGCAATTTTCTGCAACTGCCACCCAGCTGACTGCATGTTCCTGTGTCTGTATGTAAGAACAACATGTGTCATACAAAGACAGGATGGAAACGCAGCTATTCAGAGATTGCCCATTTTGATCCTTTTCTGTAACTCCACTTCCTCTGGCTGTTGAAAGAGCAGCCTCTCTGCCAACGCGCCGTGGCGAAACTGGAGAAAATAACTCCAGTTAAAATATCCACTTTGTCAAGTGGAGGCTTCCTCCCTCTGTGTGCGTGCGAGGACGTAGTTCCCCTCCCATTGTGTCCCGGGGACACCGATTGTCCCCCCAAACAGCGCCTGGCCAGTCTCTGATTAGGCTCAGACACCTTATCAGCTTGCCAAGCACGCACAACTCCCATCTCATCACCAGCCTACGTCCTCTTCTTATCCCGCTCCAGCATTTCCCTGATGTTTTTTCTTACGTGACTGCCCACTTCACTTGAGGACCACGGTTTTGGTGGGGACAGGAGCCCTGTGAGGAGGGAAAACAAAGCCAGAGCTCTGTGCAGCCTGGCGCAGGCCCTGGCCAGATAAGGGTCCAGAGCTGTGCAGGACCCAGGCACCCGGCAGTGCCCCTGCGGTGCCACGATCTGCTGGGGCTGCCCTGGCTGCTGCTGGGCTGCTCGTGGGCTCACGATAAAGATGTGGCAACAGCTGTTTCCACACACACACGGGAGCCAAGGGCTGTGATAAGGGACTGAAACTCTCCGCACCAAGAGGGAGGCGCAGGCAGAAAAGCTTGAGGGGGCACCACTTCAGATGGCCAGACACACACAGTTAAATAACTCTTTCCAGCAGGTAGGAGGAAGGGATAGAAAAGTGACCTTTCCCATTAAGAATTACATATTTGTTTTGTTTCCCTACAAGCCGATTTTTCTGGCATCGTGACAGGTAAAACATTTTGAACTTTCTAAGGAAACTGTTATTAAAGCACTGAACATTACTGCGAGGGTGCGTTTGAAAAACAGAACAATTAGGCATTTCAAAGTTTATCTAACTTAGTCACTGGTACCTTTCAAATCTGTCACCATGAAACACAAACAGGTGGGGGGGGAGTTGAATTATTTTAAATTATTCCTGTATACACCACCTCTGCCTATAGGAAGAAGAAACCCCTTGAAAAATGATCTTTGTCTATAAGCTACCCTCCACCTTCCTGCTGCAGTCTACTCGTGCACATAGTGGAAAAGAAAGGTTTCCTGAGACAAAGGTGGGGGGTTTTTAAGCCTCAAGAGCCCTTAGGGACTGACTGAGAGCAGCTCTGTGGAGCTGAGGGTCACAGCCCCAGGTGTGCACACAGAGCCACAAGCCTGGCAAAGTGAGAGCAGAACCTGAGTCTCCTGGGAAACTGTGTGATGTTATGGTCTTTACTTTCGTTATAATTCACCATTCCAGCTCAGCTTCTACCAAGCTCCCCAGAAAAACTTTGCAGAGCCACTGCCAGTGTTTAAGGCTCTCCAAAAATTCAAGCAGACAGAAGAAATCCCATGCAACGTGCAGAAAGTCTGAATGAGGGGTTTCTGCTAGAGAACAGGAAAGATGGGGGCTGAACTTGGGCTAGCACTTCCCTAACCAACTGCATGAACTTCTCAGAGGCGTTCAAAGAGATTTAAGGTGTTCAGAGGAGGTTTTCCATTGATGTCAAGGGACTGCCTGAACAGAAAGTAATTGCTAAAAAAGCACAGATTTCAAAAGGAAATGTGTTTCACTAAAGGAGAAAACTATCTACTTGTGAGCTGCTCTATGAGAACAGTAATGGGGAATTCATTAGCTTGTTCCTACTGGGAGGGTTTTGAAGGGCAGGATCCAGCCATGTTTCATAAAGTCTGTGTAAGTGAATCCAACCTGTCTTATCTGAAGCCAGATCACCTTTTCCCCTTTCAAAATAAAATGCAGAAAGCCTCTTTGAATTTTATTCAAAGTCCTGAAGAGCACAGAGTACCATGGTGCAGACCCTACTATTCCAGGAACGCGAGGCATCTCTGACCAGAAATGTTAGGGAGGCCTAGAAATAAACGCCATGACTTCACTACATTGCTGCTGAGCTTCTCAAAACAACGATCTTGAGAGGAGCTGTAGGTGAAGAAAGGACAGAGGACGTGATGGCATTTTGCTCAGAGAAGCAGGAGAGCACAGCCCAGACGTGACAGCCAGTGGCTGAGACCTGGTGTACAGCCAGGTCTGCAAGCGGGGCTATTTTAGCTTGAGAAAGAGCGAGGTGCAGGGGCAACAGCACGGTGTGAACAGCTCTGCTCACAGCTGCCAAGCCTCTTGCACAACACTGCTTTTGGGAACTGAGGCAAGAAGTTAAAGTGGGGGCAGAAAACAGCAAAAGAAGCTGGGACCTGGCTGTTGTTTTAGGGGTGAACGTCATTGAACACGGCTGGAGGCTCCGTGGCTGTCGGGAGGAAGAGGAGCTCTGATCCTGGAAGAAGGGCTCGTTGCTGGAAGCAGCAAATAATGTGGCTATAGATATCCAGAAAAAGGATCCCATCTCCCAACAGGTCTAAGCAAACACATAAAGCAAAAAAAAGAAACCCCAAGAAACCCAGGAAGACTTTGTACCATGTATGGAACCACACAGGGCTGTAGAGCCTAACACCCAAAGTGGGAACCCAAATAACCAGGATTTCCAAAGAATCCCATTGCTTTCACTCCCTTTCAATGCTAAAAGTCTTTTCCATACAGGAAAAGGATCTATTTATGTTTCATTAGTGCCAGTTTTGTGTGCACCAATAGACTGTGTGTATATAGGAGAGAGGGGAGTGTGCTATGCAGCTGTGAGCTTTCTTGGCTAATTACTTGTTTTCTCTTTCTGAGCAAAATAAATACAACAACAAAATTCAACAGGGCATACCAGCACATCTATTAAGGCTGTGCATTTTCCATCAGATTCCACTGGTATTTGTCTTAGGCTGAGGAAGCCAGTCTATGGTACCATTCATAAACAGGAGCTGCACAAACACATTTCCTAAACCAAATAAAATAATACCCTGACTTGACACGGGGCGATGTAAGGCAGTGATGCCAAAATGCCAGTTACACTGATGTTGAAGTATTTAAGAAAAAATTGCCTCTGCAGCATCAGCAGCATCAAAACATCTTGTCCTAAGCCTGGGAGCCTGTCACTTACATATACACTCAAATGAGTTGAATGGTTTTATAGGACACCACAGACTGAGCTGGGTTACTTGCTTTCTGAAAAAAAAAAAAAATAGTTTATTTCAGCATCACTTTTGGTAATGAGAAATGTTCAGTGTTCTGAGAATGCTTTTGGAGCTCGAAACTCCTAAAATGCATTAAAACTGTGATTTTAAAACAGAAACATTGCAACACTTAATACCCTCAAGCTTAACAACACCCTGGGCAGCAGCTGAATTACAAAGTTTTACAAGACGAAACAAAAGAAAGTTTTCATAAATGATTTGCAAACACCAGCCTTCTAAATCACAGTCTGTAGCATGGTGTACTTGCACTAAGTAATAACAGATATTTCAGGTCCCAGGCTGCCAACTGGCAAAACCTACTGGTGTTCATATACTTTGGAAACAGGTCCCAGACAAGACCTTAAAGCAGACTGACTTGGGGATGATTGCCTAATGATACAAAGATTTAAGAAGAATTTTTGAAATTCTTACAGGTTTTGCTTGTAAGTCACCTTTCAGAGGTGGACTCTGAAGCCAGATGTGTTCTACTTTGAAGCAAGATGAACTATTCACATGTATACATTTCCCCACTCATAAGGGTTTGGGGAATAAAGTCATATTCCGAGGTGAAAATCAAATACCTTTAATAACCTGTCCATACACCAGTATTTTTCCTTTGCAGGAAAGAACATTGTCCCTAAGTGTTTAAACTAAGTTATAAATCAGAAAACAGAAATGGAAATATTTTCCATATGCTTAATTTTACACTGTAATTATTCATTAACAAAGTCTACAGCTACATGTTGTTACACTTAGGGGAGTTCAAACACTATTCCTACTATTTAAAATATGTTATTCAGTTTGCTGCTAACTGCAGCCATTTATTAGCTCCATATTTCACTGGCAGCAATTATTGCTGGGAGCCATTCACTCCCAGCCTCTGCAGATCCCAGGGAGGCACCTGTGTGGATGTAAAGCTTAGCCAAGCCCTAACTCTGCTGAACTGCCTGAAAGCCTTCACTCCATCGAAAGGAGCAGGCTGCAAATAAAAACTTGCTATCACCACTATTTTTTTGACGCGTGCTGGTATTTGAGACAGCCTCAGGGAAGGCAGTGACACACGAGTGGCACCAAGCTGCAGCTGATTTAGCCAGAGGGAGCCTCACTCTCTGCTCTGAGCACTGGCACCATCCACCTGACACTGCTCAACCTCCCCGACAGGGAACACCTGCAGTCTTGGGTTTCATCATTCGGGATCAAAGGCCCCAGGATTTTCTCTTCCTTCTCTCTACTCCTTCCCCCAGAAGCTGTGGGTTCCCACATAACAATAATTTCTTCACTGCTTTCCAGAGCAGTTCTTTTGTTTTTCTTGTAAATGCCTTTGTTGACGCAAACCAAGAGTTGAACCCCACTGCTGTCAGATGGGGTGGGCAGCACGTTCTGTCTCAATTCCCTTGTGAATTCCATAGGTAGCCACAGTATACAGCAGGAGCTCTTGTTTCCCACTGTATTTTATTGCACTTGTACTTTGGAAAATCTCAGATCTTAATCTGCTTGGGTAAATTGTTTGGAGGAAACCAGCAGCCCTACAACCGACACCCTTTTCTCCCTCACGGCAGCTATGGCAAAATGCTTTCCCAGCTGCAGAATTATTTGCAATTTCAAATTCTTAGCAGCAAGAATTTGAAGCTGCATGAGAGGACAACTTTCTCCACTGGTTATAGCCAAGAGGAGAGGTGAAAAAACGTGAATGAACCTCACGGGGTGCAAATGGCTGCTGGAGTGGGGAGCTGAGATTTGTGAGTGCCAGCTGAGATTTGTGATCAGCAGTCTCCAGGGTCCTCCTGCTGCTGCTTTCTCTTGCCCAGAGGCTCTGTGGGACCACGGGCAAGGGGCTGCTCCTCACCCTGCACCCTGCCCACCTGGGCCCATGGATTAGTTAAACTTTATGCTGCTCAGAAAAGAGGCTGCATCGTCTTTCCTTGTGCTTGCCAGTACTGAGCAGCACTGAAGGATTCTGCATCTGCACTGCTGCTATCATCAGAGGTAAACACTGAATATTTTTAAAGTTCATAAGGAGGACAGGAAACACTAATGGTCACTTCTGTGAAATTACTGAGCTGTCGACATAGCCTCCAGCAGCCAACTCTGTGAGGAAAGGTTAAGTGCCTGCATAAGGCTTTCCATACCTTTATGCTTTTAACTGTCGCTGAATTCAATATATGTGAGCTTACTGTAAGCTTATAAGGTATGTGCATATTCCCTTTCACATGTCAGCACAGAGCTGCCCAAAACTGAGAAAGCAAAACCAGGATTTTCTAAAGCTTTCAGAAAATTTCCAAGAATTTCATTAAGCCATTCCTATAAAGAAAAATTACAAATTTTGGTGGTCAAATACGGATACTTAAGAAAATGTGAGGTATGCTTGATTTCAGTGTCTCAAAAAGAACATGATATGCAGTCATCTACAAAAAATGTCATGAAGAAGCAGAAAGAATTCACCTGGTTTAACTAATCTTGAGAAGAAAGACCAACCTGGACATAGTCCTGAGGTTTTCAATCAGCCAAAGTCTACAGCGACTTCAAAGGGAAAGTTCCCTGGGTGTCAGCTACAGGAATGTTCCTTGATCTGCCTGGACATCAGTGTGGCATTAATCATGACTCCTCTATAAGATAATTAATGATGACATGCATTTTTTAAAATTTGCTTACACAAGCACAGCTAATTGAAGAACCAGGCTGAAAAATTAGTTCTAACAATTAAACAGGGGATCATTCCTGAATAATTAGTGTAAGTTCCTGTAGAATACACTGATCCGTGTATTACAAATTACTGCAAAACAAATAAAATATGCTGATTTATGCACAGAAAATAAAAACCACATGCTGCTCCACAGCAGAAGGGAACGTCATTGCATACTCTGTTTTCCATGTAACAGAGACACCTGCATTAATATTCCTTTATTAGATCCTTAAGTTCAGCTGCTTTACAGAACACAGGTCGGTTGCAGAAGAGATTTTGACCATGAAAGATGAAACAGTTGACTCAGATGCACAAAGTTAACTGCTGGTAGAGACTATTCTCCTTTTCTCCAGCTTCATCTATCACAACTTAAAAGGCAGAAAAAAAAATCTTCCATGCCAGTGCTGGGATACACAACTGTGAATGGTGCTTGGTGCCCTGCTCCACTCCAGTTTCAGTCTCCTGAGTCCTTTGCTCTTTCCAGGTGCAGGATTTACTCACAGTTAGAAAAATTGCTCACTTTCTGAGTGATCCCAGACCCCTCTTAAACAGTCCCTGATATGTCTCCTGGAAGTTTCTTGCTCCCAGGGGCTGAATGAAGGGGCCATACCCTGAGCCCTCCCACTCTGCCCCATCCCAGGCTGGCAGGGAGGGGGGCTGAGCCCCATGGCACTGCACAGCTGGGATGCAGCAGAGGGAAAGTAATTCCCACCACTAAAAAAGTCAGCTACAGCATCCTCTAAGGGGGCTTTACCCACAAACTACTACTATGTCTTCATGAAAAACACGTACAGTGAGAGCACAGGCAGACTGGGCAGCCACAGACAGGAACATTTATAAAAGTTCACAGCCTGTTCTCCATCACATCACGTCCCATCACTTCTCACTGCATTGTAGTGCTTGGTATGTGGGTTACCCTGGCCAGAGAAGGAGCTGCTTGTCAAATAACACTCCTTCACTGCTAAAAACAAGGTAGAGCCAGAGCACAAATTACCCTGAGCTCTGTGCCACTTGTTACAGATCGACATGAAAGCCTAAGCATTTGATTATGTTTTAAATATCCAGATACCAGTCTGGTCAACTGGACTGATTCTTCCTATAGGCAGGTTGCTGCATGGAGATGAATCACTGGATGGTTGTTTTTAGTCTAAAATTAGAGGTTCAGGACCCTGCAAGAATGGTAAAAACAGTAAATTGCAAAGGTGAGGAGAACATTTAAAAAGCCCTACAGAATTCACAGAGTTCAGTAAATTGTATTTGTGATCTCTGTGCTCACCCCATTGATATAAAGTGATTACTATTCCTGCATTATATATATATAATACATATATTATAATATATAATATATATTATTATATATTATATTTTATGTATCCTGCATAATATTCCTGCAAAAGCAGTAAGCTGAGCCTTTGGCTTATTTCTCAAAAATTAAAGGAACTGGCACCCAAATACGCTTTCTTGTGCTTTTTAGCTCAGAAGAAAAGAAAAAAAGACACAGATGGCCAGCGGGTTCAATGGAAAATGATGGTGACTTTGCCGTGTTCCATTAAATAAAAAATTAACACCATTGAGCTTGAATTGTGCCTTTGAGTGCTGCCCAAATTTTGAGGCTTCCTTCTTCTGAAAGAAAACAAATATACACTTCATGTAGAAGATCAAGACAGTGGCATAAGACAGGAGCTGCTGGAAAGATCAACACAAAGCTGTGTCAAGCTAAAGAAAGCTTCTCTCTCATACTGAAAAGAATGAATAAAAATTACAAGACCTGAGGTTATGGAAGAGAAGGGAGAAGAGATTCCTCTTCCCTCAGATCAAACATGAACTACAGCATCAAACTAAGCATTAAGCACAATCAAAAAGGGGGGGACTTCGTGCCTCACACCAAGGAGTACTTTCCAGACTGCTAAATCCTGGACTAAGCAGGTAGAAAAGTAGGGGCGTGTCAGTTGTGGCTCCTTTTGTATTGTTAATTGTGTCTGCAGCAAGGGTATCAAGCAGGATTTGTGGTGTGGGTGATGGCTTAAGAGGGAAGAGATTAATATTTTATACAGCAGAATTATCATGAAGCTGTTCCAAGGTATGGACAAAACATGCGAACAGAAATGCAACTGTGGCCACTTTCAAAATCTCTTTAAAAATCTATCTAAGAGTTGAGTTTGTACCCACGGAACAGTGTCAGGGAATGCAGTGGCATTATTCTCAGACTAAGACAAAGAGTATAAGATCCTAGTTGTAAAATTAATAGCTGTGTTTACAAGGTCTTTAAGATGCTGCCTATTTTTACTCAGTGAATCATTGCCCTTCTTTACAAAGTATATTTCATTAATCTTAGCAATGCACTCAAATCTCAGTGGAGTTGCTCTGCTTACATACCAAATCTGACGTTCTAAGTCTAAACTATTTGTCACAGTATTTAACTTTAATAAAATCTGTATTTATTGGAAGATACCGTTTCCTCACATTCTCTTAAATCAAAACAACTGATTCCTGTCAAGCTATTTGTCTCCCTCTCCCCCCTCCCTAGAGGAGAACAGTAAGATTTATAAAAAGCAAAATTCACTCCTGTGCAAAACTTTGCAATCCTAAAACTTAGCTTTATCCTCCAGCTGAACATCATCTACTGAGATCAAATGAACCTTCATCTGCAATGAGATATTAGAGAGGTTAATACATCACTCGTGTTTCTTTAAACACGGTCATGGTGATTTGCAATCAGCCCAGATGAAAAGATAACAGTAATAGTGCATATCTATGTTAGCAAAGTATCTGCAAATCTCATCACCTTTTTAATGAAACAAGCAAAACCTCCTTAAAAAACCGTCTTCCCGCAATTACCTGCTGGAATTAGGCATCAGGCCCTCTAACTACTTATACAAAATGGGATTTTTTTTTTTTACACAAGAAGGCAAGAGCCAGGAATGTGAGGCATTTACTCTCAATGATGAGCAACTGCTCAAATTGCCTCTGTCAACAAATTGTTCTCCTGATGGGACTATTCATGTCTGAAACTTATTACCTGCTTCAGTGTTTAACCAATGGCATCTTCAGCGGGCACCTGCACTGGCAGATTCACACAGGCAGCATTTCTACGTTCCCCCTTTCAAGATGTGATGCTGCATCCCAAGATCTGAGCGATAACCAGAGCACAGAGGTGAATAAAGGGCAGAGATCAAAGCTTTGCTGTCTGCCCTCCTTGGTATCTGGCCCTAGAAACATGCCAGACTTCTAGCACTTACCTCTTCCCTGCACAGAATGCACATTTTAACAGCATTTAATATCCAGTATTTAATTCCCTGTTTTAATTTCTTCTCAGCTCATTGTGTCTAAAAGCTGAAATACATTTTCTTTAAAAATCACTAAGTATTTTTTAAAACTTAAGCCACGGACTCTGAACAAAAGCATGCTCTGTCCTCACCTTGTAAAATATTTCTGGGCTTCTAAACAAGCTTCATGCCTTCACACAGCTGGTAAACGTTTGCTTAAAAATATATTCCAACAATCCCTTTGAAAAAGACTTGTAACATACAGACTTGAGCTTCGTCTTGGAAGCGTCACTTACACAGCACACCCATAAGTTTTAAAAAGCTGCCTTCTACTTATTTCACTCTTTGCAATTACCAGTTTGTTTATATCAACCACCACACGAAGGTCTTGGAGAGGTCACTCAATAAATAATAAATTTCCCTATCTGCTTTCCCAACTATGCTCACGGAGCCAGAGTTTACTTCCTCCACTCGCCTCCATGAACAATCCCATGTCGTGGTATTATTCAAGCCATAAGCTACTAATAAGCAAGGATAAATTATTAGCAACCTGAAATGCTGGCAAGGTTAAACATTAACTTGTTGTGCAGTCAGATTACAGCACTACTTTTAGGCAAGCTCTGTGCAGTGCAGGCTCCTACCTGTGCCACATCCACAGCCCTTCGTGGCCTCTGGTATTTATGATACACAGAAAAAGAGAGATGTGTTCCCCATGAGAGCTGGAGGCAAACAGCATCCCAAAAAAGGAAGAGAAAACAATATGCTGAATCCATCAAAGATTGTTACTTCATAGACTTTTCACAGCCAAATAAACATTCTGCAGCTGGAGGTCTGCATGAGCCAGAATAACAAATGTCCCGAGACCTGCTGGAGATTTTGGATTAGGCTGTCTGATGAAAGAGGTTGATCCTGTGCATGCATGCATGGACAGAGGCAAGTATTTAGTGTACAGGTCCTGAAGAATAATTACCTGAAAGCACCTTGCTTTTTCTTTTTTTGTTGCCAGGATTGGCAGGGTTTGGGGACGGGAGGGAGATGTGGGTTGGGTTTATTCTTCAGTGGCCCACTGGCAGGTATCACACTCCTCTGGGGCGTTAGGAGTGACCACTGACCTTACAACGGCTTCAGAGATTTAGTGGGTACATTTTACAGTGCCCATTTTAAGGGTGTTCACCTGGGACCTTGTCCCTCAGCCCTTGGTGCAACCCTGATTTCTTTGCCAATCTCCAGTTGTCTCAGGAATGGCTCCTTCGAACACTGCCATCAGCTGGCAAATCCCTACATTTCTCCTTCCCTTCTCCTCCCCACCTCTGGAAGAAGTTGGCTGTACTCACAGCTGCCTGGGCAGGTGGATTTTAACACTTTTGAGCAGTGATTTTCTTGGCAGTGACCTTCCCCAACTATTCTTAAGAAACTAAACTGTTTCTGGAGGGGGGACCCTGCTGTGAGTCAGTAGCAGTTGACAAGATGGAAAATCAGGGATAAGAATCTGACAGTGGAGCAGGGCTGCTCACAGGATGCCACAGAGATCTGCAACAGGATTCAGACTATTCAGTGTATTTATAAATGGGCTGGAAAAGAGATAAATAACAAGCTGGCATCTGCAGCCAAGATGAATTTCTTCAGGACAGTTGTAAAAAAAACAGCCTGCGAAGAGTTGCAGGAGTATTTTGCAGTACTAAATCACTTAAAAATTAGGAGGGGGGGAAAAAAAAAGCTATATTCTGTGTCAGACAGCACAGTACTGCACATGAAGGAAAACAACTCTTGCTATATTCACCAAACAATGGGCTCCAAATTAAATATTGCAGCTCGGGAGACAAATTTCTGAGGTCACCAGCAATAGGCCTCGTAATGAATACTTGTGGCAGTGGGGAAAATATGCAAACAAACATCAAAATAAAATGGTGACAAGAAGAAAGTACAAAGTGGTCAGCATTACTGTGCCACTGCCCACAGTGCACACCAGTGCCAGGTAGTTTTGGTCACCCAATTCAAAAAGGACACAGAATTAGAAGATGCAAAGGGACAGAGATGAGAGACTTGAACATTTCTGCCTGGAGATATACTATTTATTAGAGGACATGATAAAAGGTTATAAAATCTAATATAAATTGCAAAAGCAATGAAATCAACATGTTAAAAAAAATAAAACTCAAACCAACACCGCAAAAAACCAGAAATATTTGATTGATTTGTGGATAATTCCCTTTCTTCCCCCTCCAAGACACTTCCACGTCTTCACAATGACTGCTTTCTGAGGCTGCCAAAACATAAGTCATACATTGACCAAGTCCCTCATGAAGGACACATGTGGGGAAGCTTGCATGCTTTTGTTACATGATGGAACTCATTGCCACAGCAAGCTGCTCAGGCCAAAAGCAGAAATGTGATCCAAAAAGCAGATGAAATGAATTCACAAAGGCGAGATCCCTCTGTTAAGTCCCACAGGGCAAAGCCACCTTCTGCTCAGGAAGTCCCTCGAAGTGGGAGGCTGAAAAGATCAGCCTGGGCAAGGGTTGTGCTCTCCACGCCTTTCCAGAGGCACCTGCTGCTCTTCAGAGCCCATCGCTGACATGTGACAAGAAGGAGATTTACTTCAAATGTTTTTCTGTTCTACCACCAGCTCTCCAAACCACAGTGCTAAATTTTTGTGGATTTTTTTTCATGCCTGAACCATTCCTGTCTCTCATCCAGCAAAAAGTGAAAGGAGATGTGCACTAAACACACACAGCTTCCAGGACAGGTGTATGGTAACCCTGAGAGAACCTTGCATCATATGTAAATCATCTGGATAGCCCTTCCTGAAACTCTGCTGCTGCTGAAATAAACAAAGCACAAACTTTCCCAGATGTGTGCTTCATGAGGAATTCTCAGTCCACGTATCATTTATAATTTGGCATCCTCAGAAAACACAAAACCATGATTCAAAGACGGAATGTAGATGTGGAGTTGCTAAGGAGGGAGATACAAAGGGTTTGTTCACAGATTAGTCCAAACTCCTGTATTTCTAAGTTTTTTCACAGCTTCCAAATGTTGCACTGGGCAACTATCCTTCCTCTCATAGAAAGATTAAGGATGAGTGTCCAGATTCCCTTAATTTTCCATAACTGACAGCCAAGTAAAATTTCCTCTGCAAAACTTGCGGGGTGAGCAGTTGCATTTTTGTGCAACAAAAGAGGAAAAGTAGGTTGTTCCTCAGATTTCTGCTGGAGAAAGGTTTGCCATGCAAGTAGCAAGATCACCCCTACAAAAAGCAACCCTACTGACTTCCAGTCAGTACTACTACTGAATTCCTACTGAATTCTTGTCACTAGAACTTCTCCTCCTTCCTAGAGACCCAGGGCACTGGGAAAATAGAGAAACCAAGTCTATAACAACCAAAAGTGAAGAGGATGGAAGAGAGAACATTGGCTGAAAGAGATTACCAATATAACCTTCATTCCCAGGAAGAAATGAAATCTAACGTAAGAGGGAAGATGAAATCAGCAGAAAGCTAAGGACAAGCATTAAACAACACCAGTATGAATGAATATATATATATATATATATATCTCCCACAGATATTTTGGCAACCTTGGCTAAATGATGCTTTAGCCTGGCATCCATTCTTTCCAACTCATCTGCTTGTTAAAGGTGTCAGTTCCCTTGCACTGCCTACAGGAATATTTTGATGGAAGTGTCACAGAGGACTCACTGGTGCTGTTTTCACTTGGCATCATTGACATCTTCCCTTTGTTTCTGAATCTCCTCTTCTTCCAGCTCCGTTTCTCTCCTTTTTTAACCTTTTTTTTTTTTCCCACAAGATGAGATCCTCCATCAGTGCCTTCTGCAGATGCAGCCAAGTGAACACCACTGTAATGTTACAGAATTTCTCCATTCTCCTGGCAAGTAGGCCCTTTCCTGGGACACACGAGATAAAATTGAGGGAGCACTCTGAGGCAGGCAGAGTCCAAAGCTTTCATTGTAAATAAAGACTTCCTACAGAGCCATGAAGGTCTCCCATAACACATGGATGGAGAGGAAAAAAAAGAGCAGTTTCAGTAATTTTAGACAGGAGCCTTGTCACACAGACTAAACACTGACCAAAGAGCAACCAAGGATAATAGGAGAGTGTAAATACATAAAGCCTTACATGTGGCCAGGAAAGTGACATTTAATCCAAACCAATTAAATGTGTTTTAAACAGTACATCAAAGACTTCTTGAATTCAAAGGTGGTGTCAGAAACAGAAGACAGGGAAAATAAACTAGACAGAGAAGTGGGAAGAACAAAATATGGGAATTTTGGTCTAGAAAAGTTTAGACTACTCCAACGGGGAGAGGAAATAAAATCATCCGAATTTATTCACTGGGAGAATGATGCTAGGAAAAAAGGGATGGGTTCAGGAGCGTTGGGAACTAGCAAACAGCATCCAAGAAGTCATCGTTCTCCCCACCCACACAAGGTAAAGATTGGCTCTTTGAGCAGTGAAGCAAAAGAGGAATTGTATGAAAAAATACGGTAACTTCTAGAACTTGCAACATAACCTCAGCCTACCAGGAAAAGCCAGGCTCACAGTGAAATCATGCATTCAACGGGACCCAAGAGAATACTCAACCAAGGCAAAAAATAGCTGCTCCAGCTCATTAACTGCCTCTCTGGCATCCTGGGGACAGCAGGGAGCTCCACCAGCAACCTCCGTGGGGGACACTGCTCAGAAATACCCTGATGGAACACCCAGCGTGGTCCTGCCCCTTCCCCAGGGCCATCCCCACCACAGCAGCTGTTTGGGGTGGTTTGGGGTGGGGCAGGGTGAGGAGCAGGTTCAGCCTCTCTGCATGGCCAGTCTGTCCCTCGGCACGAGGAACCCACAGCCCAGAGGGGACTCGAAATCAGGACTGGATGCACAGAATCTGAGCTGGGCCATCCAAGCTGACGGGCTGGGAGAAGGAAAGAACAAAACCTGTTAAACTTGGCAAGACCGTAACTGGTGAGGAACAGAAAGTACCTGGAAAAATGAAAACTGTACGGAAGGGATTAGATGAGTAAAGGAGATGGGAGTAAGGGAAAAAAAAAAATCAAGATTTCTTGGGCTCATTTAAAAAAAATTTCTAGACAGACAGACCCATAAATGGAGGCATTTTTACACCAAAATGTTTCATACCTTAAAAAGTACATGGCAGACCAGGGACGAGATGATGTAGCAAGCCTTTCCCAATGGCTTCCAGTAGTTTCCCTTTAGCTCTATCCATGTGGTTTTACTGCCTGGAACAGCTCTGCTGCAGTGAGGACTGGCTGATCCCTGAGCACAAACAAGCTGCATTTCCAGCCAGCCAGCAGTGCCCCTGTGAAGTCCATGGGACTACTCATGCATAGCAAACGCATCCCTAGGTGCTGGAAATGATGGATATAGAAAATTTTCAGCCTTGGCTGCACCACCAAAAAGTTAGCTGTGAGTAACTGTTCTCATCCTGGAACACAGACAACAGCCCTCCCTTCACTGTTTGCATTATTTGCTGCCAGGTCTGGACTGAGGCTGGAGTACCTGTGTGTAATTCTGCTCCTTTCAGCCTGCCCTTCTTCCCTGAACAACTGCTTCTGACAGTTTCTTAACTATATCTGAAAGGACATTATATGAGCTAGAAGCAGCTGAGCCAGTTGAACAGCCTCATCCATCTTCCTCCTCATCTGTGTTTTGTTCCATCCTTTCATTTTTAACAGGCAATTCTGTGCGTTTTTTTTAATTAAGTAAAATACCCATCATCTTTGCACTATTTTCTTTAGATTGTTTACTTTAATTTTGGTTTCCCTGCTTAATCTTTTTCACAAAGCCATATGCATTTTTAAATCTTCCAAGGAAAATAATTACAAAGATAATCCAGCTGAGTGTAATCAAACTGCAGGGTTCTTTATTTTCCTGGCCTTTTAATTTAATTTCACATCCTGTGGTCTTAAAGAAATATTAGGATTATATCATCTTGTTATTGTTTAGATTACATGCCAGTAAAAATAAGGGGCAACCAATTCTCTTCTTCCCCGCTGCCACACAGAAAACTCGTACAGCACACAGAATATTTTCAAAATAAAGATCCAGGGAAAGATCTCAGATGAGCATGAGTTAGATGCCTAACTCCCGATTTTCTGTCCAGAACCTGTGTTTATTTGGTTGCATTTGACTAACATTACATAGGCACAGCAACTGCTTCAATAAAACAATCTGCTTTTAAACTTTTTCAGGGCAACAATACGGATCCTGATGTGACATTGTAGCTTTTCTTGAATCAATACAAACCAGAAGTCATTCACAGGGTAACACTGGCAGAAAACCAGTGTGGGAGAAGAATCAGTCAGCCAAACAACACAACCCCAACTTCTGCCTCTACCCATGCAGGAGGACCCTGCCCCATCCTAGCAGGCAGTTCTGAGGTTTGTGGGGATCAGAACACATCTGCACTAAATCTGAGGACACAACTGGGGCTTCAGACCCTTCCCTGCAAGCATCAAAGTCCTCAGCACCCAGGTCTGCATCCTCTGAGCTGAGATCAGCAGCAGCTCTCAGCCAGCACAGCAGTACCTGGAAAGGGAGCTCGTTTTCCAAGAAGTCAGGCAGGATGCAAGAGTGGGGTCTTTGCTGTGTATTTTTTCCAGCAGTGACACATCGTGCTGTCCACGGGTATACAGGAAAAAGGAAGCACTATCAGCCACCCAAACAGGTGTAACATATCCCCAGGCCCTAAAAGCAGCAAAGCTAGAGCTGCTGAATTCCTCTTAAGCTGTTTCTCCTTCAAAATGGGGCAGCACATGCCCATCCAAAACTGACTGGGGACAAAGGTATGCACAGGTAGGGCCCATCTTGGGGCACAACTGTGTTTGAGACTTTAATTCTGGAGTTGTTTATCACAAAGACACGTGGGTTAGTTTGGTCCACGCGCTGCTGCTTTAGCAATGTTCAGCAGGGCATCACTAAAAACACCTCTTTCCAGTATTTTTGACTGAGTTCTCAGTGTATTCTTAATTAACAACAACAAAAAAAAAGTCATAAAGTTATGCCAATGCCTTGTATAAGCACTGAAAATTCTTTTCTGAGTGGATAATTTCAGCAACACTAAGTTAAAACCTTCTCAGAAAAAGAACATACTGATAACAGAGACAGGCAGTCTCTTCCTAGATTTATTATTTTGCACTTGAGGAAAGCAATCCCATGAGATTAATGGAGCAGATGTAAGTAGTTCTACTCAAACCTCCACAGTTAACATTTGTACTAAAAGTTTTACTACATAATAGGTTCTCTGTGTTAATATCCTGGCTCAGTACTAAATATTTTTAAATGCCTACAAACCCAACAAGACAGATTGCAATCAGGCCATAACAGCTCCACACAACAGTCCAGGAAGGAGCATGGTCCTCTCTCCAGTGAAAAGGTTTGGATGGAAGAGCTCTTGGTTTCTCCAGCACTGCCACATCCCAAGCCCTGCTGCCCATGACTGCAGTTTGGGGTGACTGGGCACAGGGAGAACCCCAGGGTGTCCACCAAGGGCACAGCTACAGCTCTACCTTGCTCTGCATCAGCCCTGCTATCAAAAAATACAAAAAAACAACACAGAAAATATATTTCAAGGCAGTTCTACACACACACACATTTGGTCTACACCAGGTATGGCTACAGAACTAGTTCCCTTCTCTAAAGTGATTCAGACTTACACATTCTTCTCACAAAGGCCTCAAAAGATCCTGTTTTCTGAATTTCCTTAAATAAAATATAATGAAATAGTCTTGACTCTTCTGGATACTTCTTTTTCCCCAGAAAGAAATGGTTCCAGGCTTGAAAAGGAATCTAATTTTTTGAAACTACTGCTTAAAAGCACCCGGTTGAATCTGAAGCGATGGCTGATTCCATTCTTGGAATACTTTTTTTTTTGAAAGCTATTACAATGGTGAGCTTCTCTTGAACTCTAAAAAGAAAACTAAACTGAGACACCACATGGAAGCTTCCTCTGCTTATAGAGACAATGTTTTCCATGCAAAGTATTTTGGGTTTATGTCAAGGGATGGAAGACAGGATCTTAGATTCTGCATTCAGTGCACTGGTTAATGAAGTTGCAATAACCATTTTCTCCATGGAGTTTTGGCTGTCACTATAGGTACCTTCTTTCCTTCAAAATATGCTTTTCATTGTTCTACTGCCCTTTTTCCAACTGCTCTGCAGCCAAGTTCTTGGAAAGCAATCACGCTTCATGTTTAGGATTTATTGCTAGTCTTTTGCCAATAAGGACACACACAAATCTCTCCTGTGATCATCCTGCAAAAAGCAAGCTAAAAATACAGCAATTTATGAACAGGCACATTTTGCATGTTATATGGCATCAGTGTGCACTCATCAAAAAATTCTGAGAGTATAAAAGGTCGCCCCTTTTGTCTAGGCCAATAGAAGGCTCTGCTTGGGTGCCATAAATAAGCTTATTTTAGAATTCCAGTCTACCTAAAAAGGGAAAAAAGCATTTACATTGTGTTTCAGTGGTTGAAAGTGGTTTTCTTTTTCCTTTTATATGGTAAACTTGGTGCTTTAGAAACTCCGGGTTTGACAAAAAACATAGTTCATCTTACAAAGTGGCTGCTTTAAAACTAATGACTAAATTAAACATCACAGTTATCATTAAAACTTCAAAGTGGTAAGAATTGCCTGTCTGTTTGTACTAATTTGTAGAGGATTTTACAATTTCAGAGTCAAGTTGTGTTTTGAAATGTGTTTCAGGTTGTCTGAGGAAGCTCGTGGCCACAGAAGCAGCAGGAGACATCAGGGAAGGCTGATCCTATGGCTAGGAAGGAATGGCTCACGAGGAGGAGTACTCAGGTAATCACCATGCCTTGGTCATGCTTTTCTGACCATATTATTTATTGTTCATACAAACACTGTAGTTTAATCATCAATCTCTTTGAAAAACTCGTCTTTTATCAGCTTATTGCTTTTGACAGGCAAGAGTAGATTCAAGACTGTGGATATGATTAAAGCTTCTCTGGGTTAGAGCTGTTAAAGTTCCTCTGAGATGTTGGGAGTCTCAGTTCTTGATCTCTCCTGGCTCCTTGTTTCTGAGGATGCCCCGTGGTGAAACAACCACAAACTGGGAAAGGGAACTGGGACTCAGTGCCCCACCTGGACTGGCTGCTGGCAGCCTGGTGGATCTCCAGTGCTCAGGGGGATTCTGTGGCTCAGACACCACTGCTGAGACTCAGGAACAAGAAGGCTGATGAAAGAAAGGTCAGTGAAATGCCTTTAAACTGACAGAGGACAGGGTTAGAAGGGATTTTGGGAAGGAATTGTTCCCTGTGAGGGTGGGCAGGCCCTGGCACAGGGTGCCCAGAGCAGCTGGGGCTGCCCCTGGATCCCTGGCAGTGCCCAAGGCCAGGCTGGACTTTGGGGCTGGAGCAGCCTGGGACAGTGGGAGGTGTCCCTGCCATGGCAGGGGTGGCACGGGCTGACCTTTAATGTCCCTTCCAACCCCAACCATTCTATGATTCCATGAAGATCCAGACAAATTTTTTACCACCTCGTAATGTGGGGTTCTTACTCAACCCAAAATGACTGCAATTGTTATTGTTTAGATTTTCTTTTTATGACTCTCATCTTTCTTGTCTTCCCTTCTCAGCTTATTCTTCTCCCCAGGCAATACTAGATAGTTCCCAAATACCTATTTGGTTCCTATAATTAAACCAGATGTATTTTCTATTCAGTCTGAAAAGGGATTAGCGATTTGTGAAATGGGACTTTGCATTCAAGAAATGAGAAATTATAGTTGAGGAAACAGCATAAATTTACTCCTAATAAATAATGAATAGACT
The DNA here is from genome assembly GCA_013397915.1 of Daphoenositta chrysoptera. Taxonomy (NCBI): domain Eukaryota; kingdom Metazoa; phylum Chordata; class Aves; order Passeriformes; genus Daphoenositta; species Daphoenositta chrysoptera. The sequence continues at coordinate 655,765 of VZRO01006867.1, read as the reverse complement.
TTCAAATGCAGTAAATCTCCATTCTTACATGTTCAGACTGACAGACTTCTGAGTATAACAAGTAACTTATGTGTAATTTTGTGTCAAAACCTTCATATTCTGCAAAAATATTAAAATTTCCTGAAATTTATTCTCATCTCGAAATTATTCACTGAAATGCATTTTTGTATGTGAACCACATTTACTCTTTTTGTTGCTCTAATAAGATTACTCATGTATCACATGGCATCAGTTAATTCTGGGTGTGCTTCTCATTGTGATCATAAGGATTTAAGTGCAAGTATTTGTGTAGCAGTTATAAAACTTGCCCCCTGGTATTTCAGCTAAAAAGCTCACTTTGCATCAGGGGTGAAGGAACTTAGACAAGGAACCACAGAAAAAAAAAATCTACCAAGGCCAGAGCAAAAGAGTTGCACAATTTAAACCAATATTTGCTATAATACATTTGTGGTGGCCACTCAGCCCTACTTCTGACTCCCTTGAACGTCCTCACTGCTGGATTTCCCACTGCAGCTCTACCTAAACCTCTCCTTGAAATTCGGAGAGTAGGTTTGTGTTCCCCTTGCAATTCTGACAAAACTTCTGCCTTTACTAACGTTTGCAGAGTGGATCCCATCATTTTTCTTCTCCTAACATTAAGAACCACATTGCAGGCACCAAGCAGCATGTGATTGAACTAATGCAGCTTTTAATTTTGACTTCACAAGTGGAAACACACAGGCACGTACTTGGCTTAGGCTACATGTTCACCCAGCTAAATCTATTGATGGAGTCTGCAGGACCTGGAACAAACTTATTTTTAGATACCATAATCCTCAATATATTAACTTGCTTTTGCTCTTGGTCTTCCATATGCTGTCTGCCTTCTTCATCTGCAATGAAAACCACCTACATTACTCACTGCAAATTTTAAAACAACTTTACTCACAGCAGCTTGCAAAAATAACTAAAGTGTGGCAGCCCAACTAATACACCAATGATACTTGTGGCTCTCATATCAGGTACATCATTTGCCCATTGTTCTTAATTAAAAAAAAAAATCATATCCCCTCAAAAGGGAAAAAAAAAAAAAAGCTTTAAAAATAAATTAGCACCAGGCCTCCAAAAAATGTTGTTGGAGGTTCATACATGGTTTAAAGAACAGTTGGAATGTAGCTTGGAGGAAATCTTGATAAATTTCTGCCATTTGGATTATAGCTAACAGCTTCTTTAATACAACTCTAACACAATAAAGCACCATGACTGTAACCATCTTCCTGAGAATTGTAGAAAAAGACCATAAAACTGAGCAGCACAATTAGAATTACTTGCAAAATATCGGCTCTCTGTAAACAACACACAATAACTGTAATTAATACCAGTCCTTTAAAGTATTCCTGAAGTCTACTGAAATCTAAACCGGCATTGTATGACTGGTAGCAACAACTGCATCCTCAAGAACATTAAAAATGACAACTGAAAATAAAAGATCTCCATCAGAAGTCAAAACGCTGTAATTCACTGATCTGCCGAATGAGATAACACCTTTGCCCTTATTATATATATGCAGAGCTTTTTTTGGGAGGATCTCAGGACTTTACTCTTTAGCTAAGCCTCAAAAGTTCAACAGCCTGGGAGTTATATAAACACTATTTTACAATTTGAGTTCTTTTCCCAGCAAAAGGATGGCTCCAGGGGAGGACTATTTGAATGATCTCTCTTACAAAATGAACGCTGCTTCTCTCGTACTTCCACAGCTTCGGAGGGACCGAAGCTGAAGCCCACCCAAGCGCTGCCCAGCCCGGCTCGCAGGCAGCTCCAGCGTTTGGAGGACAGCGGAACACAGGCTGCAGGTTGTACCGCACCTAAAACCGCCTGGTCCAGCGAGTGTTTGCAGGGAAGAAACTCTGAGCAAGGGCTTGGAAAAACGCCTTCTTTTAAGCAGCAAGCAAGTAAATAAACACAAACATAAAAATGGGCTGGGGCGGACAGAAGGCGATCGCGCCTTGGCAGCGATGCCGCAGCCGTAGGACGTGTTGCTTCTGCGCGGCGCTCCCGCGGCAGCCGGAGGGATGCTCCGGGCGGAGCGGGCTCCGCGGGGACCCCCGAGCC
>VZRO01006867.1:615173-652582 GCA_013397915.1 Daphoenositta chrysoptera | reverse complement strand
GATGCGCGGGGCGATGCGCGGGGCGATGCGCGGGGTCCCGCGGTCCCGGCCCCGGCGCAGCCCTGGAGCCGCGCTCTATCCCGCGGCGGCGGCGGCCCGGGGCTCCCCTTGTCCTGCCCGCGGTGCCCAGGGCTCCCCGGCCCCGCTCTTCGTGCTCGACGCCGCCCCGCAGGTGCCCACACCTGTGGGAAGGGGTCGCCGACACCCGGCAGATCTCTTGCTGCCCCCCACCCTTCTCCTCGGGCTGGCGCTTCTCGCCTTTCTCAGGATCTCAAAAGCCGCCTACGGAAGAACCCGAGGGAATCCCATCTCTTCTGCCACACCATTGTTTTCACCCTTGTAAGGAGCTGTGTGAGGCATCAGCCACTTGTGGAAAGTTTGTGAATTTTAAGCGCTAGATTACGACATAAACTCTCTCCTGTCTACATAGGACAGATGCTCATGTCAGCATGATTCTGATTTTCCTAGCAACGGGGTAGATCGATTCAGCAGGTCAAGCAATGAAAGAGGAATAAAAACGACCCATTACTCCCACTGACACTCTTCCCCCATCTGTATTTGCATTGATTAAATCCACACGAAGCAAATCAAATTAACATGCACCTTCTTGTAAGTGGAGCATAAACACAACTTTTTTCTTCTTTTTTTTTTATTGTACCAATTTATTTCTTTCCACAGCCACACAGAAATGACCTGCAATAGCAGAGCTTGCAGACTGCCTAGAACACATTTTCTGAGCATAGGAAATAGATGAGAAATGCATTTAATGAATAATATCTTGGGGGTAAAATTGCTACAATAAATGCCTTTTGTACCTGATTAAGTGTCAAAGGTTTGACCTTTGAAAGTTACTGTGCATAGCAGGTGGCACTGCTATGTACACTCTTCCACAGCCTCTCTCCTGTAGCTTCAGAAAAACATTCAGCCTTCAGAGCAATTCCATGTTGTGGTTACTTTCTTTGTAATACAAGTTCTATACAGCAGCAGTTGTCTCTGTAAGTACCGGAAGATTTTTCTCTGATTAAATAATTCTTGAGGGAGAAATTGCTTCCTGGAAACCAGAGCCTTAGCAGAGAGATGAGGCTCCTAAGGAGCATCTGCCCTGCTTGTTGTTTGAACTCTTCTGTGCAAGCACTGATGTAAACAGAGCAGATTATGCTCAGTTCTAAGTGCATTTCACGTCCCTGCCCAGCCTCCCACTAATGAACATCATAAGGACAATGCAAACATCACAACATGGCTGATGGTGGAAGACAGAACTTTTATTATACAGGATGTTTTTAATGCTTCAAGCAGCTCTTCTCTCCAGAGGACAAATGAAGGCATGTGTCTAAGTGCCCCTCTTGTGAGGCACCACTCACTGCAGCAGCAGCGGGATTATCGCTGTGTCTGCTGCACCTCAGGATGAGGCTGTCCAGCGGGGAGGGATTTACCTTCATGGGAGACTCCACGGGGAGCACTGACTGTGTTTGGTGAGTTATTTTTATAGAGGTGCCTGAGTGAAGAGGGCAGGTCTTGAAGAGCTCAAGTACCAGTTGCACTGGAAATCAGCACGTGCACCCAACAGCTCTACTGCTCCTCTTTTATCTACTATTTATATTTACCTCTAGATACGTGGAGTCACCCACAGTGTTGCCCTGTGGGACAAAAGTATGACTCCAGCATGCTGATGTTGTCCTGCATACTTTCAAATATTTAATTCTTGAAAGGGCAAACATATTTGTCAAAAGAGTTACGACAGATCTGTCTGGAGTTTGGAAATCCCTTGGAGCTACCTTGTGTTCAGGAGCAGCGCAGCTCCGGCATGCTCCTCGATCCTGGCAGCCAGAGGCACATTACCCAGCTCCCAGAGCAGCAGGGACAGGCAGCCTGTGCTGCTGCCTCGGGGTTATCCCAGCTCAGCTGCATGGCTTTGCACTGTTGTGGACCAGAGGCAGCCACGTAACTTAAATGTGACTGAGTGCAGGGAGTGGAGATATCTGAGCGCTGCTACCAGGCTGCTGAGGGTCTGCAATAATGTGTGTTACACATCTTGGTTACACATCCACACGGAGAGCAGCGATTCTGACTCCAGGCTTATTGGGAAGAGCCATGGAGAGGGTTTTTTTCACTATTCTTACGTTAGCTAACAAAATCCCCTTGTTTCTAATAAATCTGGCTCACTGTGGTGCACTAGGACATGGAAGGAGGTGTGTTCACAAGCACTCGCTGGCACTACTTTGAAAAACAGAATGAAGATGATTAGTCCTCACTGCATCTTTTCTACTGCATTTTTAAAGCCTGATTAAACCCCTGATGTATGACACAGGCCTGAGATGGATGGCCCCTCTCATGGACGTGGCTCCCCATGTGTTGCCAGAGCAAATACCACTGCACAGAAAGTCCATCAGTTGGTTCTTGCAAAACCCACTACAGCACTTGGATTCTTACCTCATGACTGCTTCACAGCTGTCAGTATCTCCATTCTTGTGTCACCTGAACAACCGGTTCACAAAACCAACAAAAAAAATTAGGAAGAGGTAGATTTATTTATATCCATTTTCTCTTGTGATGACACAGTCCTTTAATTTCAAGCTATATCCACACCTGATTTAATGGAACAGTCAGGTTCTCTGTGAGTGAGGGAGAAGGAAACAGGAGACCTGTAAACCTGTTCCACTGCTTATCTGACTCTATTCACTCTTGTAAAATGGTGCTGAAATTCGTGGACTCAAAGACAGGGTGTCAGGGGAGAAATGCAGGGAAGGAACACAGGTCTCCTTTGCTAGCCTGAAGATCCTGATTCAACACTTGCTTGGAGAAAAAGGAAAATTTAGTCTGGATCATATGCAGAAGCAACGAATATTGGAAGGGAAAAAAAAAGGACAAGCTACCAAAAAAAAAAAAAAATCATATTCTGAAAAATGTGCTTTCTAAGGTGCTTAATGTATTTGGTTGCTCTGCTTTTAAATTTCCATCTGAACTCATTCAGGAGAGGCTCCTAAAAACCTAAAAGTGCTGACCATCAGGCTAAAGCAGGGCGGGCAGCCATCCTTCCTTTATGGGCAAAGCGAGGTTTGTAAATGAAACGCCAACACCAAGCGAGCCCCAAACGCATCGGTGTAACAGAACGGGGAAGCAGCCAGGCACAGTGAGATGTTCGGAGCCGCTCACGGATCGGCACCGGCAGGGTGGGCTCGCACAGCTCCAGCCAGAAACACCCCCAGTTCTACCCTGCCACCGGAGAGAAACCGCCTGGCCTCGGCACTGCCCGAAATGGCACGGTAAGAACCCTGGTGAACCACGTCAGAAAGGTTTTTGCTATACTTACCAACTGGGAACACAGCCTAACAGCAGCTGTCGCCTAAATCCACGTTGTAACAATTAATGCAGCAAAGCCCGTTCATGATTAGCCCTAAACGGGATTGTGTTTGGAATTGCTTCTGAAACTTATTGCTACAAACGGGCAGATTCTTTCTCCTCCTGCTGAGCTTGGGTATCAGCAGGTGGGAGCACACAGGCCTGGGAGAGCATTTGCAGGCAGCTGGAATATTTTCCAGCGCCCCTGTGTGCAAGGACAGAGGCTGCCATCTACCAACAGTCGCGGGGTGATGCATCGTGTTGCCTAAGCCAAACTTTTTGCTTTGGTTTAAATAAAAATGTTTGTGCCTCTGTTGTTTTTTTTTTCCATTTCCCAGCCTCTTTTTCAGTTACCTGTTTCAAGGTAGAGGACAAATGATTGTTACAGCATTTGAGCACAGGGAATAAATTAACTTCTAGATGGTGAACACATTTTATTTTTAAACGAGCGGACACACGTATCCCATACTCTGCACAGAATTTGCCACTCAGTGATCCACAGCAGCAGTTCTGACTTGGGATTTGCTTATCCTTTTCATCAAATTTAGAGTGAAACAGCTACTTTTCCCCTAAAATTTTGTTGTGTGAATAATGATCTTTCAAAGAACTCTTTAAAACCTAACACTTACAAAACAATAAAGGAAACAACACACAAGCATTAACTAGTATTTTTTTATCAACCGATGTTGTAGTTTTTCACCAGAAAGACATAGTTAATATTCTCAGACAGGAAAAGAGAGGCACAAAATAGGAGCAGGAAAATAAGTATCCTAACCAGAAAGAACATTCACATCTCCCATTATCTATTCCAGTGCCTTATGGACTACTGTGCAGCTTGTATACCAACTTCTCCTTAAAGCCTGCTAAAATCCCTGGAGAGTCTTTCACCAACTTCACATCTCCATTTGAATCAGGCTTAAAGACAGCAAAGGAGACAAACAACATGATTTGGAAACAGATGTGCACATGGTATCACTCGATAGATTGATTTTGAGCTTTGGATGTCAGTAAGAATCAGGTTTAGCAGCTGCTCTAACCTGTGCCAGAGCCAGAGCTGAGGAAAAACGAAGAACTTTTATCAAGTGCACTTTGGCAGTGACAAGGTCCATCTTCAGATTGCAGGGATGCTCAGTAAAAAGCAAAATGGAAAATACCCCCTGCTAAATGGCAGTAGTTCAAGCTTTTGTACAGAGGTCTGAGAAGCTGAATTATGCTGCCTCCATAACAAAGTGTGAGCAATATTTCCCCACCTGCAAGCCAAGAGTTTAAACAAAGAGTTTTAAACAAATATAACTTTCCGGGGAGGGGGGAAGGACATCGGTTTAGAATACATCAACTTAGAAGTTGTGAATAATCATCTGTGGATGAGACAGCCATCCTCAGGAAATCCGAGCAACAGCCCTTTTCTGGCTGCCACAATGCAGCTCCCACAGCTGAGGGAAAGAGCCCGGCCACCCCAGGGCACACAATCTGCTGCCCAGCCCCGGGGCACTCGGCTGGACAAGCACGTTTCTGTGTCCAAGGGCATGTGCCGGGTTTCAGACGTGAGTGCAGTCATGCCATCCTGCACTGCTCTGAAAGGAATCAGCCCAGGTAATGGCTGATGGTTGGCTGCTCTCCACCTACAGCCCCTGCTCCGCCAGGCTCACCCTCCCTGCTCCACTTGCAGCCCTCAGCAGAGGCACAAGGACCTCCCACACCTCTGTCCTGGTCACAATCTCCACAATCGCTCCTTCCCTCTCCAAATCCAAGGCTGCAGACTAGGGCACAGCTCACCCACATTCTGCCTGACATACTTTCTAATGTACAAATAGTTTACTCACTTCCAGTGTCATATTTTGAGGGACTTTTAAGCAAGAATGCCCCAAGATTTTAGGCAACGGACATGCAAATAATCTGAGTAGCTCTGCCAGACAACACCTGTCACTCAACCAGTGACTTTCCCAGCAGAGTCCCCATCCAGCTGACACTTCCCAGCAGCCCTGGTTCATCAGCAAGAGGCAAAACTGAACTTCTCTCTCACACACCTTTATGTGTCCCTTAATGAAGCACTAATGAGAAGTAAGGGGTAGGTAAAGTTCCCTAACTCAGGTCCTGGTAGTTCACTGTCCCCACGCTGTGTTTGTGCCCTCAGAGCTTGTTAGCAGGTGTTGAGCCTGAAGGGAACAGCCTCAAAATCAAAGCACCAGTGATGTCTATTTGAATTCAAGGAAATGGGGCATGCAGGAAGCAGTTATACAGCTATGCAGGTGCACCCCGTACTGGGGTATCTGTATCCTGTAGTGTCTGCATTTTCTTCCCTCTCACCTCACCCTGACTGTAAGAACATCTCATCTCTCATACCCTTGTGCAGAACACCTCCATCTTCATCATCTCCTTTTGGGCACCTCCATCTCCATCACAAGCCCACGCAGTATCTCTGTGCGTGTATGAGTAGATAACATTATTCTGGCTGCTCTGCTGGGAATTACTTTTTTTTTTTGGATAAGATTATCAGAGCCACATTTCCAGCTATCATTGGCTACACCTGGATGAATAAATTCAGGAAGTGCCCCAGAAAGATGCCAGTGACTGAAAATGGCCATGATGTTAAATGCCCAGAGAGGTCTCAGCACACTTTTGGACAACACCAACTAAAGCTAACCCAAACAGTTCCTGGGCCTACTAGAGAGTTAATACCAGCTCGTTAACAACCCTAACAGGCAGGTTGAACACAACCCTGCCTCTTTTGAAGGCTCAGAGGGTTCACTATTACAGAGGTAATTGGACCATGCAGATGGATCAGTAGCAGAAATAAGTTCAGAAGAACGGATTTGGCATTAATTAAGTTCATGCCAGGAGTAGCTGACATTTCTCTGGCTGCCTTTGGCTTTGGCCCCAGATGCTGATGGCTGAGCTTATCCTGCTAGCAGAGCCAGACTTTTCTCTAGTTCACAAGGTCCATCCCTTCTAAAATGTTGTGGATATTAACAAATATATGGAACCAGAAATTACTAAAACCCAGAAGAGAAACTGGGTTCAACTTGGTTTAACTTTTTAGATAAAGGAACAGAAAGAAAGAAGCTAGGAGCTCTGAAGATGCTGAAGGGCCTTGAGGGGAAGCCATATGAAGAATGACTGAGGGCACTTGGTCTGTTCAGCCTGGAAGGGACTGAGAGGAGACCTCATCACAGTTTAAAACTTCCTCATAAGGGGAAGAGGAGGGGAAGACACTGATCTGTGCACTGTGGTGACCAGTTACAGGACCCAAGGGAATGGCCTGAAGTTGAGTCAGGTTAGGTTTAGGTTGGATATTAGAAAAACCACCAGGTTTAAAAAAAACACCAGAAGGTGTTTGGATGCTGTAATGGGCTCCACAGGGAAATGGGCACAGGACAAAGCCTGACAGAGTTCAAGAAGTGTTTGGACAACTCTCTCAGGCACATGCTGTTACTCTTGGGGTGTCCTGTGCAGGGCTGGGAGCTGGACTTGGACGACCCTTGTGGATCCCTTCCAACTCAGGACATTCTGTGATTGTGTAAGTGTAATCGGAGTGAGTTCAATAAAGTCAGAGCCAACTGTAGGCGTGTATCTGGAAGGTTTCTGAGCACGGGCCGGGCTGGATCAGCACACGGCAAACACCACCCAGCCCTGCGAGGCCGGGGCCGCCGGGCTCGGGCCGGGCACCGCGCCGGGGACACGGCACTGCTGCGGCCACACCTTAACGCTGAGGTCTGGCCCCTCCGCTCTGGAAGGACATGGAGCAGCTGGAGCAGGTCCGGAGAAGGGGACGGAGCTGGGGAAGGGTCCGGAGCACAAGTCCTACGAGGAATGGCTAAGGGAGCTGGGGGTGTTTAGCCTGGAGGAGGCTCAGGGGGGACCTTGAACTCTCCACAACTCCCTGACAGAACGCGTGGCGTCGGGCTCTGCTCCCAGGTAACAAATGGCAAAACAAGAGGACATAGCCTCAAGCTGCGCCAGGGGAGGCGCAATTAAGAAGAATTGCTTAACGCAAAGGGTGATTAGACATTGGAATGGTGCTGGAGTCACCGTCCCTGGAGGTGCTCAGGGAAAGACTGAACGGGGCCCTCCGTGCCACGCTCGCTGGTGTTCGGCACAGCTTCGAGTCGATGCTTTAACCGGGGCTCTAACCCCGCGGCCTTTCCCAACCCGATCGATTCTGCGATCCTGCGCNGGGAGGAGGGCACCGGCACGGCCCCCGCTCTGCGCCCGCCGCCCCTTCAGCCTCGGTAAGTGCGGGAGGGCGGGCGGGGGGCGCGGCCCGGGAGCGCCCCCGGGCCCGGCCCGCAGCTCTGCTTTCTCCCTCCGCAGGCGCCTCGCGCTTCGCCGTGGCCGTGACCCAGCACGCCCCGTCCTTCAAGGGAACGGCCGTGGTTAACGGAGAGTTCAAGGAGCTGAGCCTGGATGATTTCAAGGGGAAATATCTGGTTCTCTTCTTCTACCCCCTGGACTTGTGAGTGCGGGTTTCTCCCCTTCTCGACAGGCCTCCAGCCTTGCTGAAGGTCATCACAAGCTCTGCAGGTCGCTGCTGGTTTTGCCCGATTTGGGGCGATCTTGCAAGGCAGATGTGCCTGTTTCTAGAGCGTGAGTGATAAGATTGGGGCCGCATGGCCATTGTGTGTTAGAGCAGTGGGTAGGGTGGCTGGAGAGCATCTTCTAGCTGCAGGGGCTGCAGCAGGAGCTGGCTGTTGTTGCTGTTAAAGCCAGATCCCAGGGGTGAGGGCATTGCCTTGCAGTTCGGGGCTGCCTTGGAGACTCTGTCCTTGAAGCAGCAGGGCCAGCAGAACTGCAGCTACGCAGCTTCAAGGGAAACCATGACAGGATGGGGGTCAGTCTGTCCTGAAGACTGGAATTGCCAAGAGCATCCTGGTCCATGTGGGCACATGGAGAAGGGTTTAACCTGCAGTCCTTTCTGCTACAGTTCCCAAAAACTCTGTCTGGAGAGTCTCTAGCAGGGACAGTGTCTCCATCTTTGTGAAGAATCTGTCTAGAACCGAGATACAGTAATTGGTGTGCCAGCTGAGTGGCTATGACTGTTGGTTTGAGACTGAAACTAATCCTGAGCAGGAAATGGCTAAAATTATCAGTCTAAAGAAAATGCTCTTCTGCATTAGTGCCTAGAAACAGACGTGAGAGTCTTCTCTAGAGAAGATGGCAGAATTATTACAGCCTGATCTCTCTTCCCACCAGCACCTTCGTCTGTCCCACGGAAATTGTGGCTTTCAGTGACAAAGCAAAAGAATTTCGTGATGTGAACTGTGAAGTGGTGGCAGTTTCAGTGGATTCTCATTTTTGTCATCTGGCCTGGATAAATACACCACGAAAGGTATGAATCGAGTAGTTTTTGGGGACCTTTCTCTGTTGGTTTGGTTTCTTTTCACAAGAGCTCCAGAGAAGAGGAGCTGAATAAATAATTGTGCCAACACCGATTTTTAAAAGATTTCCTAAAGTGGTATGTGATCAACTTCTACATTTGATGACATAATTCTGACCTCTGTCTTTTGTTTTCTTTATCTTTTTCTTATTTATTTGGTTTGGGTTTTTAACTTGTTTTGCTGTGATGATCATCTTGTTGATTACATTGTATCCTTGCACATTTATCTCAAAAGACAGATGCTCAATTTACATGTCGCTGTCCCAAAGTGCCTGTGACAGCTGATAATGCACAAAAACTATCACAGAAAAGGAGCAGCAGCTGTGCATTCGTTGCTGTTAAAAAATACCCAGCAGTGGTGGCTTCAGGATGGAAGCAGAAGAACCACCAGTTTATTGGAGCACTTGTATTGTTAACTCTCACTTGCTGAAGGAGTTCCACTCTTGCAGTACAAATGGAGGTTTTTGGCTTTCTTTAGGGAAGTAAAGTGATAAAGACATCTTTTTACTGGAGAGAAGCCTCTTTCAGATGTATATAAATATATGTGCTTTTGATGACATAAAGCATCTCTCTGGTTCAGGTTGTAGAGAGCCACAAGTGTGCCAGGAAGGTGCAGAAGTGCCTGTGCCATCAGTCCCAGGCTGTGTGGACAGCAGTGTGCAGTAGTGCTGCAGGCTGGGTGCCTCATGGCACTGCTGGGACATGCAGGGGAGGGAGGGGGGTTTGCTGGGTTTAATACACTTTGGTTGAGCCTCTCAAGGGTGTTTCTTTTCTGCATGCTTTGTTCAGAGCTCAGCGATGTGCCTGTGGCCTGACTTCACAGCTTTATCCAAAAGGTGTTTAGGGTATGTCAGTCGTGCACATAATATTTTACAGATGCACAGACTGTTCTGAGTTGGAAGGGACCCACAAGGATCATCGACTCCAACTCAAAGCACCCTGCACAGGGTGGAAAGAATTCCCTGGTGGCACAGGCAGGAAACTGACACCCAGAGGAGCTGCAGCCTTGGTTTCTCTGACATCTGTGCTCAAAGCTCTGTGTAGGGAACTCTGTTGCAGACAAGTATTTGCAGGATCAGGGCCTGAGTGGCTGAGATTACACAGTGATTCACTGATGATGCCAGGAATAGCAGAGCTAACAAACTCCAGCCTTGTTTCAAGGTTAGAGAGCTTATCTTTCTTGCAGTCTCAGTATGTGGCAAAACTGAAAGAAATCTTGTTTGACTCTCCCAATAATATTTAAATTGATTTCTGGGAGGCAAAACCAAAAAAAAGTGCACTGAATAGAGCAGCAGAACTCTGACATACCTAGTGTGCTGGTAGGAGCATTGTTTTTGAGATCATAGAATTTTTAAGGTTGGAAAAGACCTCTAGGACCATAAAGTCCAACTCACCACCACCACGTTCATCATATCCTCAAGTGCCACATCCACGTGTCTTTTTCCCATGCCTTGAAAAGCCTGTTCCAATGCCTAACAATGGTTTCTGTGAAGAAATTTTTCCTGCTATCTGATGTAAACCTCCCCTGGTGCAATTTGAGGCCATTTCCTCTTGTCCTGTCCCTTGTTACCTGGGAGAAGAGGCTTACCCCTACCTGGCTGCACCCACCTTTAGGTAGTTGCAGAGAGTGATAAGGTCACCCCTGAGCCTCCTTTTCTCCAGGCCAGATGCCTTCAGCTCTTTGTTCCTCATCAGACATGTGCTCCAAAGTTTCTTTGTTCACAGGTTTGTTTCCCTTCCCTCCCCATCATGTTCATCCTAAAATATGCAGTATTGCATCATGTTCATCACTTAAATATGCAGTAGAAATTGTTCTATTCAAAGTTCCTGAATAGGGTACAAAGGAAGTTTTTCTGGAAATTTATGGCTGTTGCCATTGATAGCCTTTTACCACCAAAATAAGCAATTCTAAAGTGCTCAGTGCAAAAGAAGTTTTCACTTTCCAAATAAACCAAATGTTCCTGACTACTTTAAAAGAAAGAAGCTAACAAAGCAAACCCAAGCAACACCAAACACACTTGGTTCCTTTCGTGGTTGTGTTTTGTTGTTACTGTACCCCCAAGAGCAGGGAATCCAGCAGCTCAGGAAGGAGGATCCTGTGAAACATTTTGTAACCAAGTGGAATCTTGCTCTGCTCTCTAGAGCGGCGGTTTGGGCAAAATGAATATTCCAGTTCTGTCGGACCTCACAAAACAGATCTCCCGTGATTATGGGGTGCTGCTGGAAGGACCTGGCATAGCACTGAGGTAAGGCTTGGCTGCTGGTAGCTCTGCTGGGACACGACCCAGTCTAACCAACACAAGCCACACTGTCCCCTCCTGAGGGGAAATGGCATCACGGGAAGGCTCTGAGATGTCACTTCTGCTGCAGGAGGGCTGGATCCCACCCTAGGAAAAGGGCACCTGGCCATTATGGCTCCAGGCCTCTCTGTGTGCAGGGAAAAGCCAGCCCTCCTGCTCTGAGAGGGGGAGAACTCCATGTCACTAAGGAAAAAGAGCAGCACAGAAGGGCGGTTTCTGATATTTTTTTCCATAGTAGTCCCTGAGAATCAGTGGATTGGGTAGGAGTCTTCTGGAGACCTTCAGTTCCTGATCTCTTTGGATCAGGAGCTTTTGACATTTGTTTACTGACAGATTAAGTTAATTAGTATGGTAAGATTGTGACTTTGGTTTTCACAAATATTTGTATGCAACAGGATTTAATTTGGTAGTATAATGCACAAGCAGCTCTTCACTCAGTACCTACAGATTGGATCCAAAAGTCAGGGGCAGGCTGCCAGCTTTCAATTTTGAAGTACAGGTGGAACTATGAGTTCTCCCTTTGCTCTGTCTGCCTCGATTGAACATCTCTATGAATACTTTGTAATTTCACACTACCATAACAATTGACCACTTAGCTAACAAACAAGACACCAAATGCTGTAGTTCTAAGTGTCCATGATGATACCTGCATCTAGAACTTGCTGAAATTGTGCATCCAGTTTCCTTGGCCTTGAGATGTGATTTGCCTTCCCTAAACTCCTGCTCCCTTCCAGAGGCCTGTTCATCATCGATCCGAACGGGATCGTGAAGCACCTGAGCATCAACGACCTGCCCGTGGGGCGCAGCGTGGAGGAGACGCTGCGCCTGGTGAAGGCCTTCCAGTTCGTGGAGACGCACGGGGAGGTGTGCCCGGCCAACTGGACTCCAGACTCCCCCACGGTGAGTGCTCAATAATTTTATTGAGTGCTCAATAAAATCCTCCTCAATACAGACACTTGTTGGTGCACGTCTGAAGGGCTGGGATCCACTCGCACGGGAGGTGCTGGACTGAATCTCTGCCTGTTGTCTAAACGCGATGCTTTCATCGGTTGGACCAATTTAGTTTGGTTAATACAAAGTGTGGGATTACTGTGAAGAAAGTTCATTGGTTTTCCTTTAGGAGATGCAAATGGTGCTTAAAACTCCAAATTTGGGCTGATACTAAGTGTGGGATTACTGTGAAAAATGTTCACTGGTTTTCTTTTAGGAGATGCAAATTGTGTTTAAAACTCCCAAGTTTGACATGTACTCTCCATTAACCGAGTTCAGATTTTTTACTTATTTAATGCATTGTAATTTAGCAGGAAAAATGTGTGAAACTCCAAATTTGACATGTACTCTCCATTAACTGAGTTCAGATTTTTTACTTATTTAATGCATTGTAATTTAGCAGGAAAAATGTGTTATATACTTGAAATTTTCAAGTAGGAGTTGTACATGATCTAGACTTTTGTCTTTCAACCAAGTGCAGAAACAGAAGTAGATTACTGTTTTTATAAAGTATGCATGGATTTTCTTGGATAAAGTGTCAAATCTGTAATTTTTTACTTGTACCAAGTAATAACTAAACTTTCTTTTCTTGACAGATCAAACCAAGCCCAGAAGGTTCCAAAGAATATTTTGAAAAAGTGCATAAATAAACACTCAAATCTATGGACAGAACTCTTAGTTACCGTACACTGAAGACGTTAGGAAAACAGCTGTGATTGTAAAAATTTATAATAAAAATAAAAGCTCTCATTTTCTCATGTTTAAGAAGAAATTAAATGCTAAAATATTTACTGACTCCCTTGTCTTGCTTTAAAAAGGATTAAACTAAGGCTTTCCCTCTATCTTCTGCAACTTCAGTTTCATGGATTTCTGTGACCATTAATCACCTTTCTGAATGTGATGAGTACACAAGTTACAGTTGCCTTCCACTGGCTTTTCCCTCTTTCCTTCACTAGTTTTGGACCAGAAAATGTTCTGCATTTCCTTTTCTCACAACATTAAAATCTGTTAAAAGTTTGAAACAATACAAGGACAGGATTTTGATACATGGTTTGTTTCTAATGAATTTTGCAGAGGAAGAGATGAATGTAACAAGTAAAAAATAATTTAAAAATCATTGTGTTTGTGTATAAATGCACTAAAACATGAAATGAATGTAAATATGTGCCAATAAAAAAAAGATGCAGCTATTCAGGAGTATTAACAAGCACGAACTTTAATTCTGCCTGGGAGATGGTAAAAACTTGAACCCCCATAGTGCACTTACTGGAGCTTAATGGCAAGTCTTCTGTCACTTGAATTTGCTTGACTCTTGTACTGCTTGAAACTGATGTAGCATCTCTCTAGCGATAATAAACTAATCCTAATGTGGCCTGGCAGCAGGTGTGGTGCTTTGCTTTTCTTTCCCTTTCCCCCAAGGGCGCTGTTTGTTCAGAAGGAGTTGGGTGAGCTTTGCTGCCACGGCCCGGGCTGAGCAGCGCAGGGACACCCGCTCCGTGCTGGAGGGCTGCACAGATCAGTACAGCCCTGGGGGGCTTCTGCTCTTCGCCTTCTTCATCTTCTTCACCTTCTGTCCCTCTCAGCAGAGAACCGCCTGAGCACCGTGGTTGTTGTGTCCTAAATTCGCTTTATAATGGGGATCGCCGCTCCAATGCAACAAAGGATTAAAAAACGAGACTGCTGTGCTGCGCTGCCTGCCGATGCTCCAGCTTCCAGCACTTGCAAATCGTTTCAGTCCCGGTGTTCGGTTGTTTTGTGAAATGTAACTATGGAATTTTCCCAATAAACCTGAAATTTGCCTCGTCTAGAGGGCCGGGTTGTACCTGCGGGGCCGCGACACCCTGACCTTCACCTGGGCTGGCCTTCTCCTCGCTCCGGCGGAGGGCGCGGGGTTCCTCCGCAGCCCGGCTGCTCGGCTCTGCCTTCCCGGGGAGCCGCTGGAGAGGGAAANCGGGAATAACGCCTTACCTCTCTCAAACCTGTCTGCTTCAGTCTTTCTTCCAGAGGTTTCTCCTCTGGGCGGACGCCTTGGATCCGCTGCTGCTGCTGAAGTCCTCCGTGAGTACCGCGCGGGGGGGTCGAGATGAGCGAGCCACCTCAGGGACTGTGGCTTTGCCCGGTTGTGGAAATGGGGTCACTGAGAGGCTGCTGCGGAAAATGAAATGCATGAGAAATGTGGCAGTGAATGTAATGTTGTGCTGCCTAAAGGGGGTGCTTTGGACAAGGGCACGGAGCGGTGGGATAAGGGGGAATGGCTCCACGCTGCCGGAGAGGTGGTGTAGATGGGATTTTGGGAAGGAATTGTTCCCTGTGAGGGTGNGGGCTGGCCTTCTCCTCGCTCCGGCGGAGGGCGCGGGGTTCCTCCGCAGCCCGGCTGCTCGGCTCTGCCTCCCGGGGGAGCCGCTGGAGAGGGAAAGGGCGCTGAGGCCTCTCCCCCTCGGTGGTGCTGCCGGCCCGGCGGGCGGAGCGTGCGGCGGCGGACGGGCCCGCCCGCGCCTTCCGGCGCCGCGGCTCCATGGACGCCAAGCTGCGCTTCTGGAGNATTTAATGTCACTTCCAACCCGAAGCATTCCACAGTTCTACGATTAACAGAAATACACGTGTGTGCACCTCTACAGCTGATTACCTAAACCAAGGGGCATTTCTAGGTACTACCATCTCGGCAGTCCTGCTCAGAGCGTGGCTGCTGTGCCAGCAGTTGAATTATCCCAGTAATTTAAAAGTTTCCATAATTGTCAATTGGTTGTGTCTAGGTGTGTTCTTGCTTTCACTGCTCAGGTGAGGAACACATGCATCATTAGCTTCTAGGTTTGTATGCAGAGTGTTTTATAACTTACATATTGCACTCAGAATATTGAAATCTGAGGGGTTTTTTGTTTGTTTGTTTGTTTTCTCAAATACAGAACGAAATAAAAAGAACCAGGTTATCAATACAAACAAATGAGAAGACTCCAAGTGAGCCCTCACAGAATAATCAGGTATTTTGGACTGCAGTTAAAATTTTAACATAAGTGTTCAGCCATATTTAATTGTTGTTTTATGTTTTAAAATACCTACTAGTTTTAACTTTTTTAAATTAACCTTCTGTTCTGCCATAGTGTGTGCTTTTTACACAGCCCATGGGATGTGAGTGCTTTATATTCAACAGGGAGTATATGGAAAGAAATTTTAGGGGAAAATATAATTAAAGAGGCATATAAATATAAACACCTTGTATAAAGTTATTGGAAAAAGACATACATTAAATTTAAAAGGTATATTTTTCCCAGTCTCTTCTGAAATTTAATTACTAACCTAATTTTCCAATTATTGTAGACCAAACAAGCCTTCTTGCTAAGCCTGGTAAGTTTACAAAATATTTAGATGATTTTTTTCCTTATTCAAGTATGGCAAAGATGTTCTAATTTGCTTTTCTTTTTTCTTTTTATTTAAGTCTAGTGTACATCCTGATACAGACAAGATAATTCCTATTTTGTTCAGACCTCCAGGTAGGTTCCCTTAAGTGAAATTTTGTGTGTGTGAGTGAAGCATCGAGGGGGAATAGCTCATGGTAAACAGCTGCTGTGATACCACAGTGACACTCTTCTCCATATAGAAGAGCAAGCAGACTCCTCTGTTAGTTGCACTGCTATATGTGTTGAAGGTTTATTTATTCCTATGGTCCTGCTGAGGAATATTTCCCAAGGATAATCTGCTCATCTAGATGGAAACACTCTGATCAGTCTCTGTTTCTTGTCGCTGCAGAATGAGTCCCCAGATCCCTCCACATTTAACTGTCTGCTGTAATTTAAGTTTTTCCCTTGATGGCTGTGGCTGCTGGATGAATTCACATTCTGGTGACAGATAAAGTGTGCTTGGGGTGCTGTTTAGGGAGCCAAGGCAGCACAGGTTGTTCATCAGGTTTAACCATACTGAGGGTGTTCACTCATTCTCTCCTGTGACCCCTCACAACTGTGGCAGCCTTTATTACTACCTCACTTTTTGGATAGAGACCTGAACTTGTGTTCAGTTATTTGTTTTCCAAGCAGCCCTGGTGGGTGGAGCTCATGAGGGCTCTTTTGGCTGTGAACTGTGAGCAGGGATTGTGGCTTCTTGAGTGAGGAGTGAGAGACAGAGCTTAGGGTTGAAGTTCATGGTGATGCTGGGGTTTGTGGGCAGTGTTTCACTTGGAGATTGGAACCAGAGGGGGGAAATTAGGGGAATTTTCTGCTCAAGACCATCCATCTACACTCACAGACGTTATTTTTACTGAAATAAAGTCTTTTTCCTTTTAGCTTTCATGCCCATAACTCTTCCCTTGGTGAGTAATCATGAGAGATGCCAGTGTGCATCCAGCAAAGCTTATATTTTCCATAGCTGGGGGTTGGAGGGAGGGAGTTGAAGTTTTGGGGCTTTATTGTAGCTTCAGCACAAGCTGTTTAAAAGTTATCTGTTTTATGGGAAGTGCTGACTAACCTGGAAATCGAGCCCTTAAAGAACCTCCCTGGAAGTCCAAAGCTTATCTACCTTTCTCCAACAACATTCCAAGAGATTGTTCATGTGTGAAGGACAGTTTTCTCATGCAAGGTGAACTCACTCAGTGTTGAGAGCAAGGCCTGGGTTTGGTCTGTTCAACCTCAAAAATCTGGAACTGCAGTGGGAAGGAGTTGGAGCCTTGTGTTCTGTGTTTCAGACCCAGAATATAAATTTTTTCTTATGTAGCTAATGATGCATTTGCAAGTAGGAAATTGCATTGTCAATAAATTATCAAAGATATAAAAATAAACTCTTGTTACTATACTCAAAAATTGCTCTATTTTGTTTCATAAAATTTGTAGCTGTAATTATGTGCATGTTTTTCATTTAGATGTCTTTGGGTTGGGGTTTGGCCTGAGTGTACATCCTGAGATATGTTATTCCATACAGACATTACATCCTGAACTTACATGGCACTGCTAGAAAGTACAATGAAAGTCTTGATGGTTGTTAAATTCATTAATAGCAGTAATAGAATTAATAGAAATACTTATTTTTGCTATTTGCAGCTTACTGCTCACTCATAGATGTGGTTGGGGTCAGTGCTGGGATTCATAATAAAGATGGTTGATCCATTAATATTAAATGAATTACTGCTCCTTCTCTGAGGCTTTGGAGATTCTCAGCCTTCCTCTTATTTGATATTTTGTATGCTTATCTTGTTTGACTCTGTTCTGTGAAAGTGTTCCACACCTTGAACTTGGGAGGTCAGGCCTCAAGAAAAGCTGTGGTTTCTTAGAGCTGAAGTTCTTATTCACTGTCTGAATTTGAGAAGGAGCTGGGAATCAATTCCTAAAATCCTTGATCTTAGATCAGTTAGATCTAGTACTCATATACCCAGCAAAACCAATTTGACCCTTTCTCATTAATTTCTTTAATTAGACGATTGTTACCATAGTTACTTGCATCTATTTAAGCTTCACGGCACAAATGCATTTTACTTTTGGGTAAGAAAGCATCTTGCTGCAATATTCTTGCACATAATGTTTTACCACTGTGTGTCTGTTTTATAAATGTCTGTGTGCTTTCTGTTGAATAGGAAAATGAGCATGTCACCTCAGTAACAGGAGAATGTGTTAGCCTAGAACCAAGGCTGGTGGCTTTGGGCACTGACTGGAGCCTTTGACCCTGCAGCCAGTGGTACCTCAGCAGTTCTCCTGGTGCTCCTGCACCAGAAACTTTCACACTCATCAAACCTCATTTTCTCATGTGTTCTTCCTCACAGGTCATCATTTCATCTGTCCAGCACCAGGCAAAGCATTCTTTATTTTGGCAGGTAATTGCCTCTTTCTTTCTACTTTTGCAGGTCCTCTAGTCTCAATCCTGAATTCATGTTTTCTTACAATCTCTTGTTTCTGCAGTTTGTGTTTCACACGTATACCACAGCGTTCACCCTGATAAATGGAAATGGCACCCCAAAGGCTGAAGTATGTGTTGATTTTTATTTTTGTAATCATCTGAATTGGATAATACCCTTTTGAACTTGATTTACAAGTGGTTTACAATGTACTTATGTGTTTTTTCTGTCCTCCTTAGGAATACTCACTTCGACAAAAGCAGATCTTTCTTGGCTTTGGAGCCATTTCCTATTCAGCCTGTCTTGGTGTAAGTATTTGCTCAATGATTGCCTTGCTGCCAAGTTCTCCTGAGAAGGAGGAGTCACTGAGGTAACCATAGTGCCAGATATCCTTCAGGATTGTGCTCTGGTGCTCCACTCTGATGTCTTGCCACAGAACTGTTCAGAATAAGAATTCTTTCTGATCCTCTGTCATCCATTATCTTGCTTGGCTTCCTCCGATGCTTCCTCTTGTGTCATTTTCTTTATTATTTAGCAAGCTTAGCAAACAGGTAGTGAGAGGAACTGGCCAGTGTTTACAAACACAGAGTGAGCCACTGGGGTGTTGTAGCTGATTTTTGATGTGCTGCTGTGGAAGAGATCTAACTCCAAACAAGTGGTGAAATTTGCAGGCATCAGTACTGGAAAGTGCTCAAATCCCAGGAACACACAGCCATGGAAATACTGCACTGGATGCAGGGAAATTAGCCTTCCAGGAGGGAGCTGACACTGTGCTCTCTGCTGGAGTAGGAATTTGTGGTTTATGGTGTTTGCTACATCAGGATGAGCTCAGGTATCCTCCTGATGCTCATCACAAGTGTAGATGCCTCTGTAATGCCTCTCCTCACTCTCCTCGTGGAGCAGTGATTTTCATAAGCTTCTGGCAGAAAAATGTGACTGTTCCTGCTTCTGTTAGAGGGACTTTCACCTCTACCCATTGGGCAAAACAGCTGGCCAGGATTGCTCAGGCCTTACAGAGGTCTGGGGAGGCAGCCATGCCCATGGGTCACTGTGGGAGTGCTTCCCTTTGTTCTCCAGGGGAGACTCTGAGGGCCAGCTGGTGTCCTGGCCATTTATTCATAAATGAAATGTCCTGCAAGTGCATTATGGGAATGTAGAATTGGGCTGAAACTGCAGAGAATCAGGAAAAATACAGAAGCAAACCAGACATCCTGTTTGGGGGAGAGAGTAGTGTGTGACACAATGCAGTTGGATGAATGTCCAAGGACTATCAGTCAGAGGTAATTCTTTACTTTTTTCTGTCTTTGTATTCACACTGCTGCTGTCCTCTACATAATAATGTTGAATGCTTTTTTTATCATGATGTTTTCTATTCTTATCTAAAAGAGTGATTACAAGCACCTTCATTAACTAGAGAAGGCATATATTTTGTTGGAATGTTAACCCAAGGCATTTGTTTATTTTCTTGGATGGTAACTATGTACTAAGTCACAGATTTATTTTCCTAACCTGTTAGCACTGAAATGCTGCACGTTTTTTCAATGAAAGGTGTTTCCTCTCCATGCCTTAGGCTCTCCCTCTTACCTTCATGAATCGTTACACGTTGAAGAGCTCATTAATGCACCTTATTGTCAGAAAACTGCTACCTGCTCCTCTGTTTGGTGAGTAGAAACAAACTGTGCATCGTGCAGCTGGTCTGAGGGCCACTTGCCTTTTGACTGCAGAGTTTTCTTGCTCTTGCACAGGTGTGGTCTCACTGTTTCTTCTCTGGCTGCCTTTGCTGGCCCCCTCCTTTCTGTGGGAGACAACTCTCACTGTGCAGTGTCCCTGACCTCACTGGATTCTTGCTGGTTTTAGTTTCACAGCTGGCCAGAACACTCTTGTGACCCTTGTACACATACCTGAAAGCACCAGGACAGATCAGGAGGGCAGCAGCAGTGGCACTGATGTGACCTGGTGTGGCACATCTGGGACACCAGTGTGACATCGCTCTGGAGTGCAGAAAGTGAGACTTGTTCCAGCAGGATATTATTAATCTTGCAATGAAAGTGGGACTCAGTTCATTATTGGAACAGTAATGCCATGACTGCCATGGTGAAGTTGCACCAGGACAAGTTTAACTATATAATCTCATTAATTGTGTTTCTATTGCCATTATAGAAATTTTTGGACTTTCTTAGGGGAAAATTGATAAAATTAAAATGCATCATCTCCTCTGTTTCAAGTTATGTGAGATGCCTACTCAGATCTTTCTGAGGACTTACAGTAGAGGTTTCTGAGTTTCCTTTGCAGCAGGTGTTAAATGTTCTTCCATTTTCTTATATGTAGAGAGAAGTCTGAGGGTAATTGATTAATGTCAGTCCAGCATTTGCAGTGTCCTCTGGTACACTGATGTCTTTATTGAACAGCCCTACCAAAAACTAATAAAAAGAGAAATCTGTTATTTCAAGCAAGGTCAGTTTGCCAGTTTATGCCCTTCCTTTCAATGCAGGGATGCAGCCTGTACTGAAACCCTGTTTCCTTCAGGGTCTTGTCTTCTGTGCTGGATTTTATGCTGAACAGGACAAAACCTAACCACAACAGAAATCCCTCCACTTTCTCTTAAGACAAAGTACTCATGGTTTGAGCTGGGTGGAAATGATTTTATAGCTCTGAATCCATAATGACAAAGCACCTTTTAGGACTGAAGCCTTCCTATCTTGCTCAAGCTTCTGAAACAAAGATCCACATCCCAAGTAGATTTTCATGGGGCAATCTCTTTCTAAGCTGTCAGGTTATTCAGTTGTGAACTGTTGAACTGGAAATGTAAAATGCACACCATTATGAATGTTACTATTGAGACAGTCCTTTTGGATCTACTAAAGCAAAATCCCTTTTAACCCTGCAGCTTTGACAACTGCATTTACTGTGGCGATGGTGAGAAGCCCGGAATTTGATAATGGGATAGAAGTGATGGACAGGAATGGCAAGGTTGTAGGAGTGTCTAAGAAGGCTGGTGAGAAGGTAGGTGAGGGGGTGAAGAATTCTTGACTTGCCTTTCATTCTCTGCTAAGAGCAGAATGTGATGCTGAAGGTAGATAGAGTTGGCCATATTGAATAAGGAATCCCACATCAGGTGCTGAATATTTGGGCAGCCTTGGATTAGGTTTCTGGAACCCTTGTGTCCTCAAGGGTTGGCTGCCTCCCCAGACCAATGTACTGAGTACCAGAGACACTGGCACAGGCATTTCTGCTTTCCCTGATCACCTCCAGAAGGAGACAAGACTCTTGGATCTTCTGATGGGACACCTCGGAGAAAAGCCCTGTATTGTGGAAACAACTGGATGAGTGTAAGGATTTGGGGACAGCTGGAAGAGAACTTCAGATTTAACACAGGCTAGTTAGGATGCCCAGAAAGTATAATCAATTGTATGAAGTTCAGCACAACTTTAAAAAAGCAAGTCTCAGCAAAATTATTATCATGGCAGGAAAAGTCATCAGCACTTTCACCTCCGTTTTAAGGAATTTCTCAGTCAGAGTATTTGCCTCTGAGTTTCCATTTAAGAAAGAATTCCTCTAATAGATGTTTTTATCCCTCATTAACCTGTTGCTTTAAACTCCAGAGTGCCAGACAGAGAAGCACTCAGGGAAGCAGGCATTGTTTGAAGCTGCCCAGAGCACTGCTGTGACAGCACTTGTTTGCTCTCTCCCTGCAGGCTGTTATGGAGACGGCTTTGTCCAGAGCAGTCTTGTTTGGGACAACGTTCTTCCTGCCAGAAGTGCTCATGTACTGTGTGCAGAGGTGAGAGGCTCTGCAGAGGGCTGGGGGGCCTGCTCAGTGGTACCCTGGTTTTCAGTCTGGCTGTTACCATTTGCCATTTTTTTCTTGGGTTTGCAGTATTGCTTGCCTTGGTAGAAGGGATGATGTGGGAAGCTGCTGTTCAGCTGCTGTGATTCTTTTAGATCATTAAGTAAATCTGGTTATGTCTGAACTCGTGCTTGGAGGGTTTGCAGGAGTGAGGTTTTCCTCTCTGCTCCCATGCAGGAACCATGTTGGTGCTCTCCTGACAAGCTGTTTTCCAGCACCTACCTACCTCTAGTTCCCTAACTTGAGATTTGAGTTCCAATGTCTGTATCAAGGTTGTTCACAGCATTTAGCTTAGGTTTGTATTTTTGAAGAGGTAATGTGGCACTTGAATTTGCAACTAAAGCTGGATCCCAACTTCCAAATTTTCCATGTATTGTAAACCATGTTCTTGCTTTTGCAACATTTTAATCCCCTGTATCATAAGAAGAATACATTGTATGCTTTATGAGAGGATTCTTAGCCTGCCCTCAGCTTTTGGTCATGATCTTTGTTGGGTAAATAGTACAGGTAGGGATCATCTCTCTCAGGTAATTTGGAATTGCCTAAATTGATTCCCTATCAGCCTAAGGGACTCCTGTTACCAGAAGACAAATGCAGATGTAAGATAAGATTTTAAATATATATGTCAAGTAATCAATTTTTGCACAAGGCAAAATAGGACTGCCCACAGGAACTAAATGTGTAAGGAAAGAGGGTAATGCAAGAAAAATCTTAATCAAAGAACTGAGACACTTTAAAGCTCTAATGTACTTTCCTTTTGCCACTTTGATCTTGCTGCTTGTTTTCTTAATCTTGACAGTCTGGGCTTGGAAAATGCTGCAGGCAAGCAGAAAACAAAGGGAAAGCACAGGAAGATAAGAGTAAGAACATAGGAAATGAAATAAGGAAACATCTTTAGAAACCATAAGCCTAGGTTATTACTAATTTCAGTGTACTTTCAACCAGTAAAATAGTAGCTAATGCTCTTTGTGTCACTGTGTCACTTCAATATACTGACATACTTTTTTCAATGTCTTGAACAGAGCAAGATTTGTTAAAAATCCCCGTGCTTTGGGTCCAGTGA
Organism: Daphoenositta chrysoptera; assembly: GCA_013397915.1. Taxonomy (NCBI): domain Eukaryota; kingdom Metazoa; phylum Chordata; class Aves; order Passeriformes; genus Daphoenositta; species Daphoenositta chrysoptera. The sequence continues at coordinate 629,857 of VZRO01006867.1, read as the reverse complement.
GAATGTTTTTGGTTATGTCAGTCCTAGCAGGGATGCTGCCAGTCTCATTTAGTATGTTCCCGCAGTGTGGGGAGGTAAGTCCTTTCACAGGAATTGATTTAGGATTATTGTGACATTAAATCGGCCTTTCAGAACTGTGGCCAGCAGTCTGAAGGCCACATATAAAAAAATCAACAGGATTAATGTGGTACATCTAAAAGGGGGCAGCAGAGAGGCTGCTTGTGAAGGTCCATGTACCAGACAGAGGCTCACAGGACTTTTGAGGTGTGAGTTGCATTGTGTGTTATTTATATTTACACTTTTCAATGTAGATTTATCAGACTTTCACAACAGTCTGAAGCAAGCAATGTCAGGAGAACTATGTTGGAGATTTAAGCCAAGGCTCTTCCAGCACTGTGTTTAGTCCTGCAGGAGAAAGGAAAGGTGTAGATGAGAATTATTTCTTTCATGCAAAGTCAGCATGGGCTCACTGGAGAGATAAACCTGCTCACATGGGACATCTCTTCACCCTGCCTTGCTGAACTGGGAAGTGTAATCTGTTCCCCGGGAAAGAATGCCTTCCTGGCAGGTTTTAAATGGAGGATGTAGCCCCTGAACCTTGGGCTTTGGAGAAGGCCAGATGAGAGAGGAGCCCTTCTGCATTTCTTTCCTCTCCCTTATCAGCACTCTGTGAATATTCTCAGCAAATCACAGACTGGGCTCTTGCAATTTTCAGTGGCTTCTTTTATTTGCCTAAACTTTCTGGCATTTTAATTCTGTTTTTTTTTAGATTTCTTGATCTCTTATGACAACAAAGCAAACTGAACATAAGTGAGGGGACTTCTGAGGAATTATGTACTGAGAGTAGGGCTGGTTGGTTCCCTTTCCTTCTCAATGGCTCACTCAGCCCACAGCAGAAGTTCTCCTGGGTGTCACCCAAATATATTTACAGCTGGATTTGGTGATCTTAAAGGTCTTTTCACACCTAAATGATTCTGTGATTCTAGTGAATGGAGATCATGTCACTATTCTTAAATAATAAATATTGCTTCCCATATGTGTGCACATGTAGCAAATGCTGGAGGAGGAGAAAAACAAAGGCCCAAAACAACAACAAAAAATCCTCAAATCCCTAAATAAACAAAGAGCTGTAAGTCCCAAATACTGAATGCAGTACTTGAATTTGTGCAAAGTGCAATGCAGTAGCAAGGACATAACATTCACTTACCAGGCCGTGGTGGTGCTGATTCCTTTTTCCTACATTGCAGATAAAGCGAGCAGACCTTGAACCAGAAATTCTGTCATCTACAGAAGAAACAGAGTTCTTCTACAACAGGGGAATTTAGAGCCTGGCTTTTGTCTATAAAGGTGTGCTCTGATGCAAGTGAATTCTGAATGCAGCATTGGCATTTGTGACTGAATTGTGATTCCATGGTGGCAAACGTGCCAGATCCGGTGTACGATGGTGTGGCCTGTCAAGAGGCAGAACTTGGCAACTTGGCTTTGCCAGCCCCAGCCTGGAGGCAGATAAACACACCTCACCTGATGCTGAAAAGTACTAGAAAAGCACTGTAACACAGCCTTTGTCACAACCTGTGTTCTGTGCTTCCTCCAGTGATTGATTTCTTAATTAAATGACTGTTGAGTACATAAGTTTTGTCCTTCTGCTGCAACTTCTGACACACTGCTTTCCAGGAACCCAGCTGGTGAAGGCTTTGACATCAGTACTCCTGTGGGTAAAGTCCAGCTGGTTCTTCTCAGAACACTTTGTGTGTTTCAGTGATCTAACAACACTCATTTTGAGGATGAGACATGAGCGAGGCAGCCCCTGAAGTGATATTAGACAAAGCAACCCTGATGGCAGCAGAATATTGGTTAAATTTAGTTGTTTAAAAAGAGTTCAGGAGATGAGTGTCAAACTTGACTACCAAGTCAAGTTGGCTTTCTAAAAATCCTTGAAGGAGGTGTGAGGCCTGATGCCCCTTGAGCTTTAGAACCTGGTTTTTTACACTGAAGCCATGAGGAGATGCCACGTCATTCCGACCTTGTGGTGGACAATGAGGAATTCCCACTTTTGCAGGTTGGCAGTGTGTAGCCAAAGTAAGAAAGCTCTTTTGATATATGGCATCATTTTGATACGTTGATCAGCAAGGTGATAACATTTTGCTGATCCTATGAAATTTTTCAGGGACCCTCAGCTATCTGGGAAGAGCTGCAGAAATAATTTACAGGAGACCCTGTGATTGTGACAACATCTTTAGTGATTTTTGAGCCATCTCTCCCACTGCCCCTGCCTATACTTATGAGAGGTGCTGCTAAGGCTGTGACAAGGATGAAAGTGCACTGAATAATGTAAAATTATTTACATGAAAGTGATTATCACAAGTACAGCCTCCAAAGCCTGCCATAATTTAACTTCCTTGGGGCACAATATGCAGGTCACTGCTCTCCTATTGCTGAAGGATTAGATTTCTTTTCACAGCACGATGAAACCAATGGTATCCCAGGAAGAGAGCAGCACAGAGCAAAGTAAGGAAAAACAGCAGGCCTGGGCTCTTGTAGGAAGAGATTCCTGCTGTGCTTTTGGCACTGAACAAAAGCAGGAAGTTGGGGGTTGAGTTTAATTTCTTGTTTGAGTTCTGCCTTTTTTGAGCCTTCCTCTAACAACTTACTGGAGGGAAAGGTCAGACAAGGGAAGAGGAGAGAGGAGCAGCAGCACATCCTAAGGACCTGGAACTGGAGGGGAACGTGCTGTAAGGCTGTTCCAGGACAACCATAGGGATACTGTCTGTAAGTTGGCAGAGTCTGCACTGCTCCACTGGACGACTGTAGTGAATTGTTAAAGGTAAAGGATCACTTACACCCGCTGAACGCTGCAGGCTCACTCAGCCTCTGTGGGTGATGTTCTTCATTACATGGTAAAATCTCATCAGGGTCAAGAAGATAATTGTATTGTGTAAGACCAAAGGGTCTGCTGAGCCAAATGTCATCTGCTCGTGGCAGGAGGTTGGAACTAGATGATCTTTAGGGTCACTTGCAACCCTAAGTATTCCATGATTCTACCACAGGGTCAGGTGGAACAGGCTTAAGCCTCAGCCTGCCTCTCTGAGTGTTTGTCTCCTTCCAAACCTTAAATAGCAGAGGCACAGATAACATCCTACTGTTAAATTATCTGAAGCCATATTTCTCTGTTAATCCTATTTCAGTCACATACCAAAGGCAAATGCAGATGGGGTCTGATTCCACTCTCAGTAAACACGAACTGGCACTACAGTGAAGACCTGCACCTCTCCCCACTCCTTTTTTAAACATAATTTAAGAATGGCTAAAGTAAACGCTAGTTACATGAACCACAGTGGGAACAAGGAAAAAAAAACCCAAAACCTAAGAGTAGAGCAAAGCCAGCAAATAGAAGAGAATATATTGGTGAACTTTGGATCGTCATGGTAACTAGACAAGGTATAAATTCACTGGCACCACACTTGGATGCTTTAAGCAAATTGATGTCATTACAACTCCATGAGTAAGGCTTCTGGAATAGGTCTGGTAATAGTGTCTGTTATTACAGCTGCCCCTTCTCAAACTCCACCAGCTCCTTACTGAATACTTGAGTTGAAATTTGCCATACTAAACTCACCTCCCTCAGGATTATTAAATACCCTTTTTCCCCATTCTCATAAATGTTCCTATTGCCCTAACCAGAATTTTCCAGAAGAGGAGGGCAGGCGCCTGCCATTTAAATTGTCAAGTCTGGCTGATTCAGCTGCTTCCCAAACCAGGGCAGGGAAAAATATGTTGCTAAAAAGGCCCTGGCATCCTCAGCCTTGACCCAGTCCCTGAGATGAGAACTGCCAGGACCAGACACCTGGTATTCCAGAGGTACAAGTCAGGGAACAAGACTGGCACAAGCAGCAAAGCATCATGTTTGAAGGATCTGGAAAGAGGAAACCTTCCCCTTTGTAACATGGAATAGATTAACAGCATACCAGCCCAAGGCAGGTCTGTCTCCTGCCTTAGCTGGCCCTTGTGTGAAGTGGAGGCATTAGTGGTGGAACCAGTTTAAGTTGTGGTGAATGACAGCAGATGGAAGCTTTCAGCTTCAAGGAAAATAGAAGTCTTAGTACAGCACAAGATGCTGTGCCTCACCCACTCATCTTGTCATCTTGAAATGTAGGAAAATCCAATGAGGCTTTCGGGCCCCTTTAATGTAGCTTAAAAAAAAATCAGCCACTCCCATGTTAAGAAATACTGAGATCAAAGCCTTTCCCAGCCGAAGCTGTGTCCCTGCTTTACCCCCAGGCCTGTAACACAGCCATGCTGCTTTTCCCTTTTGCCCACATGCCGGGGCTGGAGGAGGGGAGGATGAAGGCAGGGAGGGAGTCCTGCAGTGCAGCTCCTTCCCTGTCAGACAGCAACACCACGTGCTGCTCAGTGTCAGGAAGGAAGGAGCTGTTGCCCAGCCTTTGGAGTCTCCTCCCGAGTCCCACATCACTCAGCAGCTCCAAGGAATGACTTCACCTGAGCAGAGATGCTCTGACTCAGACTCCAGCCAGACAGCTGCCTAGGGAAGGGTGTAAGGCACTGAGGCAGCTGGGAACTCCCTACACTGGGCTTCACAGCTTGTTTTTTATCTAGAAATGGAGCTGCTTCAATTAACAAGCTCTCGGTTGCCATTGCAGGAGCAGTCAGAGGCTAAAAGCAGAAGCAGCCAGGACGTTTGAGATGGACTCTGTCAGATGTGCCGTGTCAAGTTTTTCTGGGTTACAAAGCATTACACTGCTCTCCATTGAACATTATCCCCCTCACACATTTGCCTGCAGGGGAAACAGGGCAGGGCAGCTCATACCAGGAACTAAAACCACAGGGATGAAAGCAATAAAGCAAGTAACCCAATTTACTCAGCAAAATCTCAGCTGCAGGGACTGAGTGTTTATCCTGCTCCCCTTTGCAAGCCTCTGCCCTGCTCAGTCTTTACCTTCCAATTTCTGCAAACACAGTGGAGATGTTATGGGGCTGGAATCATTCACCATTTTGTACTTCTCCAAAAACAGAAAGGCAGGAAGATGAAAAGGTATGAATAAAAATTCCATTTTAAATGGTCTTTGCTTCTAGGAGGAAGAAAGGATGTCATCTGACTGCAAAAGAGCAACTGCACCCACAGTCTGCTTGTGTGCATCCTGGGGAAAGGGAAGCGAGAAATAAGAAGAAATCTTTTCCTGTCCTGACCTTGCAAATTTTTCTATTTTATTTTAAACCTTTTTGAGAAGAAATGAAGAGAGCCTCCCTCAGCTTCAGTGCATTCAAAGGATTGTATAATGTTCTTGCATTTTCTTAATGAGTTTTGACACAGGCCAATAAATCTTGTACAGTGCTAATGATAAAATCAGCAATGACAGAAGTCTTTGAACATTTCCAGCCTAAAGACCAAACCATAGCTCAGTCCCAGTATTGCAAAACTAAGAGCTAAGGCCTGTGACTCCATGGTCACAACTATTCAAGAATAAATTTGCATAAATTAAAGGGTAGATTGTTCAGGAATTTTTTAATAGGCATAAGCATGCTACGAGTCCAGTTCCTTAAGTGCAAAATTGTATTTCATCTGTGTTGCACAAGCGTCAGAAGATCTAATACAACACTGAGATTTTCAACTGAAACATTTCCAAAACAGAAATCAAAACAGGCATTCAAGGTTTAGTTTGCAATTGAGCTTCTCTGCTTTGGGTGGTTGTCTCTAGAAATGCCTTAAGGCAGTTTGTTAATAAGAAACGATGGGAATTTCTTCTCCTTTACACTGTGGTGTTAAGACAGCTCACTGAAGCAGATTCAGGTTTCCCTTGGTGAAAGAATTCCATTTCAGTGGACTCTAAAGTAGGTCCTGAATAGAATTTTCAGCATAGTTTTGCAGTTCTTCTATTCTGACTGTTTTATAGGTCCCAAAACAGAAGCAGCAATATTAAAGAACCTTTAACGAAAAACATTAATGGGCAAATGGGGAAAAGAGCTGTAGAGCACTTACAGGTAAACAAAGGCAGTTGCAGTATTTTTCTCTGAAGTTAAAAAAAAAATTACATGCTACTGTGTTCAGAATTTAAACTTCAGACTAAGTGTTTAAAGTAGAATTTTACACCCCTGAAAATAGGGGATTGTTCTGAAGCACTTTCATTTCCTGACTTTAATAACCACCCATTTTATACACAGATGCCACATTCCTTAATCACATTCTAAAATAGATTTCCTTAAGGTATCATACATAGCAAAAGGACAACTCTTTTTCCAACCAATATTGCTTGCACGTAGTTATTGATGAGCTCTACCAGTTTCAGAATAGCAAACATCCAATTATTTAACAATATAAATATTGGTTACTAAAGTTTTAATCATAAGTATAAAATCTGTATGTAAAACCACATGCTACAGCCTACCTGTACAAAGGCCAGGAAAAAGGTTATTTTTTTCTTAGAACAAAGTGCTACTGCAGAATTGACTGATTTGTTGTGGACATTTCTGAACAAATACAGATGTTTGGCTCAGAGCATTTCCCTACAAAGACTCTAAATTCTTCTCAGAAGATTGTAAAGCAGTTAGTTTCAGGCTGTTCAGTAAAAAAAAAAAAAAAAAAAATCTCTTGAGTTATGGCTGTGCAACCAAACAATTAGGCAAATCTTATTTTTCTCTAAACTCTTTCCCAGTTTTCCCTATGACTTCAAAAGTTTCCATCTAGATTTAGTTTACACAGAGCACCATCAGACAGTACCTGTGTTACAGCTCCAGGAGTTCAAGAAGCTGATGCTCTGCCTGTGCTGCCTGAGCATTCCTGCTCCATAAGGCTTTGACTCATCCAACTTTCTCTCATGTGGATCAGGAATGAATGGCCAGGTCTCTTCTCAGCTGAGAGCCCCAACAACTTCTTAAATGACTCCAGCTGTAAGGCAGCACTTGTCCATGACCCCCCTAGGAAGCCCCACTTCAGGCACAGTAATCCTGTAAATTCTCCCTCCATCAGAGGCAGGGGACGGGGTGAAAGGGGGAAAACCTCTAAGGCCAAGAGTCCAAAAGAGGTGCTCAACTCACACCTGAGCTTCAAAACATCCCTTCCTTTTCATACTAAAGCTACCACATCCGATTTTCCCAGACATCCTTTATTCACACCTAGACACTTTCAAGTAGAAAGAGAGAACTTGTCCATTTATTTGGGATTTCCAGGTATCAGGCAGTCCAGAGCGGGAGCAGCATCTGACAGGCTGCCATCCCTGGAAGCCCAGAAGGAGCACTCAGCCCAGCTGCACGTTCAGGGTGCCCCTGTGCAGAGATCAGCACATCCCAGCTGTGCTGCTTCCACAGTGTGCTGCAGCCGTGTTCCAGAGCCCAGGCAGGCAAGTCAGAGCTGTCCAGCCTCTGGAATGTGCAGGACAAACAGCCACTACCCTGGTGTCTGCCACAGCCTGGACACACTGGCCCGTGCTGCTTGTATATCCACTCACGTTGTGGTGTGAAATACAGGAGCCATAAATACACAGTTAGAGTTGGGGAGAGATAATGACACCAGGAATGTTCCCAAATATGTCTCTGTATGTTCCCAGTCAAGCTCCAATATTCTGCATTATATCATGGTAACTATGACATTCACTCATACCTTTAGTTTTTCATATAAAATACCAGGTATACCTATCTGGATGGCAGAGACAGCTTTTCTGAATTGGTCCATTACACTGCAGTGCATCAAAATCAGATTTTGAGCATTTGTTCAGCAGCTGCTAAATGAAAAAGGAAGTTTTCTGTGGCTGGTGGAAATCGCTTTTGTTTCAGGGCCTCGGCGTTAAGGGTTGGCTTTTCATTGCCATCAGAAACTTCAGTAAGTGAGGCTAAAGTAGCCAAGATTTCTTTTGTCTTCAGAGAAATGTCCTTAGGGAGCAGAAAAACAAGCAACCATAAATATAGTATTAGGTATTATAATGTTTTCACATACATTAATAAAAAACGATCAATACAGAAGAAAACAGGAAATAATGATTAAAAAATAGCTCATTTAAAATAAAGACTGAATCTGTTTTAAGGCAAACTTGCAACAATTTTCAGCCTGCTCTTGTGCCATGATGGATAAAGGGAGCACAGCCACTCCTCTCCTGGCCTTACTGAGCTCTGTGACTAAGTCACTCAGTTGTGAAATGTCCAATAATAGATAGGGGAGGAAGTGAAAAAATGCCATCAGCATAAAAATCAGGTTTTATAGCTAGGAAGCCATATTTAGCAGGACCTTTTCAAGGTATTGCCAATGCTATTGACAAAGCATTAAGCAAAATCCATGCCTTGTGGAACAAAACTGGGTAACCAGTCTTATAATCAATAGAATTTCCAAACTTTCTTCAGCAATGTAGTCACCCAAGAGATAATATAAAGTAAGTTATCCTTAAAAATCTACATGAAGATTAAAAATCCTGTTTTGTGAAAAGGCAGAAGGTAGAAGAGACTGGCTGATTCTCAGTGACACTCTTCCACCTATTCCCTCCTTCTGCCAAGATTTAACAATAGAAGTTAATTAGATTTAAAAATAAAATATTAACCTTAATGACTTGGCTGTCTGATTTATCTGGATCTTCTGCAGATTGAACAATTAGTTGTCCAATTTCTTTGTGAAGTTTTCCCATTGTCATTGCCTCTGTGTAAGAAAAAAACCAAACACCACATATTAAATCACCTTTTTCTGTGATAACTAGAAATGCTTATGAATAACACACCAAACTGAGGAATCTTTTCATGACTGCCACGTGAAATCTGTTGGTAAAAGCAATAACCTTGTATCAACAGCCAGTACCTCTGAAGTGGCCCTAAGCAGATGATAAGGAGCAGCAAGATGATAAGCAACATAGAAGCTTTTCTTTCAAGTAGTCCCCAGTCTTCAAGTATTTAGTGCCCTGCTTTTCTAAAGACTAATGTGACATCTCTCCATTCAGCTGAAAGTCTCTTCCATGTCTAACATGGATGTTACAAAATCTCAAATGTGCATTTGTTGGAAGACAAAGCACAACTTTCCAAATTCCAACTTCAACCAGTCTTCCAGGGTGGCAATAAAATTTAAGACAGAAAATTACATATTCACTTTTCAAAACCTGGATAGAAGAAGGATCAAGATTGTTTGACCTACAGAAAGGCTGAGCAATTACTGTCAACTCTGGAATAAATTGTCTTTAAATCCAAAATATAAAGAGTGACCAACCTTTTACTACAGGGGAAACAGTAATCTCACTGTCTGCCAAATTCACATACACATCATAGAGGTCTGATCTACTGCTCACTTCGGAGTCTGTAAACCCAGCGATGTAACCTAGAGCACAGAATTCAGCAAGATTAGGATCTTCATGAATAAAACAAAAAATCACAGTCCTACAGTCTGTTCTAAGAGTATTTGACACACTACTCATTGGACCCAGGAGGTTGCTCTCTTGATATTATCATTCAGAAAGTGTTCAGCAGATACTTCATTTCCAAGGAGCTTAAAAATCAACTTCTGAAATTGCCTTGCACATGGATGAACTGCTAACACTACAGCAATATCACCAAGTTACCAATCTGAAATTTTAAACTCTCTTCCTACCTTCCTACTAAAATTACTCATTTGCAACTTTCTCATTACAAAATTCTCTACCCTGGAGCCTCTTGTCACGAAGTCAGTATTACAGTGGAACAGAGGAATAAACTCAGCAGATTTTCTTATTTATAGCATGTCAGATGAGCAAACTTGGAGCAGTTTTTCTCCATGGAAGATGCTTAGTGTAGAAATGTTGAGGATGAGTAGTCTCCTTGCTCATATTCTATATAAAGAAGCCTCTTAGTGGCCACGTGATGTGCCATAGTAACCTCTGCATAAAGCAAGGGCCTCTTCCTGGATTGTGCTTTAAGCACTGTGCACACACAGCAGTCTGTCCCACAGACCTAACTCCTACAGGTAAAGTCTGCCTGTGCTTAGGAGCCACAGACTTCACTGACATCAAACTACAAGTCTGGGACTTCAGAGTTAGGAATTTAAAACAAGATTCTGTTACTAGTGATGTGTAGAAGTTGGAAAAAAATGGATCTTATCAAAGTGAGCTGGTTCTGTACAACAGGAAGACTTTCAATCCCTCCAATCAAAGCATCAAAAAAGTCTCAAGGCTGCTTTGCATCTGTGATTAGGGATAGACTGATGTGGGTCCACCAAAAGCCACCAGATTAACAAATTATCTTCCCACAAAGTTGTTTAGTTGATTTGCCCTTTCCAAAGCAAATTATGTTTAACTTTGATCAATAGCATTAATAGCAAAATAACCTTTTTTCCCCCTCCAAAGTGCACTGGTGCAAGACCTTGCAGCAACAGAAACTGAAATTAAATTATCTTTTCATTTTTGATTGATAAAGTATCACTACCTGTGCAGGCTTTTAGGGCTTCCAGTTCCTCCTCATTTAGATGCACATATGAATGAAGAATTGACCAGTCTTGTCGATGCCACACTAAAGCAGGCAAAGTCCTAGGGAGATTAGAGTGCATTTTGAGACATGGTAGATTTTTACTTACAATAACTAAAGCTTCACAGCAAAAATTGCATGCCATGAAAAAGAACAACTATGACTAGTTCTCATTTGGGGTGTATATATGTATATATGAACTACAGAGATTTCTACTATCAGTGCAAGCAGAGTTTAACACTCATTCCACCATTAAATTTCTCTGAGTTGAGCAACATAGCTAAAGCATTAAGAGGAAAACAGAATTTCAATAAATAGGTTTAAGATAGACTTTTTTCCCTAAAATATGGGTTTTTCTCTCAATGAAGGTTCAAAATTTGTTGGGCTTCTGGGTGGGAAGGAAGGAATTGATGAAGTACCTGGTAAATTCCTGGATAGCTTCTATTCTAGGATGGTACACTGCAATTCTCTTCTTTAACATCAGTGCTGTATATAAAATAACTGTTTCCATTCCAAACTGAGACACTATATCTAGAAAAGAGAAAAAATTATTTCATAGAAAATACATATGCTGATATTATCATGTTTTTGAAGAAGCTTAATAATAACAGCACAGGTAACAGCATTAACACTGTTTACTTGAAGCATACATGAAAACAAGATTGTATTTTAGGCTGTAAAAAAGAAATCAGAATAGAGACTCTGGCAATGATTAACCTTTGATGGAGCCAGCAAGGTAAGCCTTCCGAGCATCAAAGTCCTTGCTGAGGAAGGATCCATTTTCTTCACTTTGGCAGATGCCCTTTGTAAGGACTGCAATGTAACTCTCCATCATTTTAACTGGACTTCCATGCTTCAAGTAGATTCTGTATGAAAAGAAGAGTGTCTGGTATTTTAACTGCAATCAGTGCAGCAATATATATATACGAAAAATAAAAAATTAAAAATTAATATCACAAATAGCAATATTGCTGGCAAGAATTCTTATTCTGGACACCTGGCTGAGGTTTTAAATATTGAACTAGAAGTCTCCCAACATGCACACAAACACGTCTGTCTTTTAGAATATAAAATAACCCTGTACTCTTATTTCAGCTTTCTATTTTATGAATGAACCAACACAGACTAAGACAGAAACACACCCCAAAGGTGTAGGCAGGTGTCCAGACAAAGGATTCTTTGCAGACTTGGAAAGTGTCTGCTTTATGAAAAAGCAACTACCACAGTAACTCCTGTTATTACATGCAGACTATGACTAGGTAGTTTTTAATTTTTTTATCCAAGTATCATTTGCCATTCTTCTTTACTCTTTGTTAAACGAAGAAATAAGAATATAAGTATGTCCTTGATACTCATTAAAAACCCAAAATGACACAGAAGAACCACACACCAAGAGAAGCCATGCACTGTCAGCTGTCCTCCAGGAAGCAAAGAGACACTGTAACCTATTTTACAGGTTAAGATATTTCAGGAATAGCACTGAAGCTGTCAACTCCACATTTTCCATGCTAGCTATAGCACAAAGCTACATCACATTTGAAACTCAATTATTATCATGCTTAGAAGAATCCAGTCTGGATTTGAAAGGAAGTATTAGCTGATAAGTCAGCAGTAATGTGATCCACAGTGAATCTGAGTATTTAATATATCACCAAAAAACAACAAATTTCAGTTTTTCTGTACCCGGCAGAACTGGCAAGCCTCAAGGCATTCCCAAGTCTACACTATATTTAGTAAGTCCCAAGAGCACAATAACCTCACAATTTTATCCAATTAGCTGCAAAATCTCAGGAAATACTCTTGGTATCAAGAGCTGGAACCAAAATAATTTGGAAACTGAAGGAAAAACAAAATAAGAAGCAGAGAGAGAGCATGAGAATGGGAACCTGAAGGGAAGTGAGTAAACAGGACAAGGAAATGAGAAGAGGTTTTTTGGTTGGAAGAGGTCTCTCACTTCCCTAGAGGAAAAGCAAAAACATCCCTGGGTGCTGTGCTTAGCTCAGAGGAGCTGCAAGCAGCATCTACAAAGATGTTGTGGAGGGATTACCTGTCATTCACCATAACATGGTGACCTTTAAGTCCAGCACTGACCTCTTCCCAAACATTTACACCTTTTAAAAATATATTCTCAGAGAAAATGAATGTGAGGGTGGTGATGGTGGTGTGTGTCTGGAGAAGACACACATTAAAACCCAATGGACATCTGACATTCACCCAACACTTACTGCATGAACTCATGACAAGCTCAACTAAAGGATTTTTATCATCTGATTGCATTGGTAGGACTGAGTTTCCAGCAGGCTGCTTGAATAAATGCAGGACAATGAATTTAACCTTTTGCTTTGGCAAGGTCTAAAGATGCACACAGCAGCACCTCAGGCCAGCTGTTATACAGACCTGCAGAGGATCCTGGTGAAGGCTGCATATTTCTCTGGGTTGAAGTCTTTGGCTGTCAGGACAATGGAGAAGTGGGTCACCTGCACATGACACAGGCACAGAAACACACAGAAAAACACAGAGCTCAGTTAATGGCCCCACATGAACAGTCCTGGTCACTTTACTGGCAAGGCTCTGAGTTCCTAACTGCAGCAATGGCCTGGATAGCAGATTTCTGATGTGACTCAGCTCTAGTGCAGACTATCTTTCGCTTAACCTAAACCACAAGAGTTGCTTTTCTCTAATCTCATGAGGATATTAAAAAACAGAAAGGTGTTTTTCTTCCCCATAGCAGGGAGGAAACTTCCAGAATTTGTTGCCAAAGAGGCTGTGGAGGCAGACAGCATAAACATATTTAGAAAAAGACTGGAAAAAAATACACATATAGCAGGCCCAGAAACAGAACTACTCTAACTTCATCAGTCAAGTGATTGTGGGCTGGACAGACTGAAGGTCTGCAGACAGTGACCAGGCTCACGTGTCCTCCTGAAATAGCATCTCTCACTGCAACTGTTGGAGACAGCACTGTGACACTTAATTTTATTTATTTATTTATTTACTTCATAGGAGATGTAAGCTTGGAGTGAGGACAGGCAAGCAACATTCTGCTGTGGGCATGCAAAATTACCACATTATCTTTCTACTTAAAAACATTGCGTGAAACACGAAAATTGAACAGATTTAGTGGTTTTCTTAACAGGGAAAAGATAGAAGATATAACTATATTTGCTGTCTTCCAGTAGTCAATGCAGTGGAAGAAAAATTACCTATATAACTCGATCCTTTGGGGAAAAAAAGGCATCAAGTTCTATATCAACAAGATTCTGGACACTATGAAACAAACTTCGTAGAGAGAAAAAAACCACTGAATTTGAAATGCAAATTAACTAGAAATAGCAGCATGAAATAGCATTTGCATGCTAACACAAAGAATTAAATTGGATAATGAGTATCTCAGTTATTCTGCAATTCCATGTCTTGGTGACAAATGAAACGTAGACTGGTTGGAGATCTGGATAGAGCTGCATCTGTGAGCACACAACATCTTGAACCCCTTCTCTTCCTCACGTTTCCCTCCACGAGAAAACACTGCTTAACCCACAGAGGAAGCTCTGCAGAAGCCCTCTCTGCATTCTGCTGAAAAACCCCACCAAATCCTACCTTTTTCAAGGCTGGAGAATCTTGAACTTCTACCGTTGTGATGTAGAACCAAGACCTTTTATACTGGCCAAATACAAACGTATGAAGCAGATTGTTTTCATCTGTAAGGCAGCACTTTCTCAGCAACAGAGTCCTCAGTTCAGCTGTTACGGACGGATAACACCAAACCCACAAAGCATCTCCGTTGGTGTCTTTTTCTATGGTGGAAAGATGTTCACTGTGAGAATGCCAAACAGCAGCAAGGAAGTAAATTGATGGGTTAATCAGGTTTGTTTCCTGGAATCAGATTAAAATTCCACCTTACCCTGACCCTAGACATCCAGTTCTGCCAGTACGGTTTAAGTCTTAAGGCAGGAATTCTGATACGGGTTTTAATTTTTAAATATTAATAAATCTCCATTCTTGACCTGCTTCACGAGGTCAAAGAAGCACCAAGTTTGAACGCACATTCAATATGAGCACGGTATCGAGGAACAAGCACCCGGACCAGCTTATTCATGATTCTCCCTATTTCTGATTTCGCAACACAAACCTCGGAAGCCGCGAATTTCAGACACTTCGGCCGAGTTGTGCGCGGCTGAGCTTTGCAACAGGCAGAGCCGGCACCCCCGGCCCCGCCCGGGCCCGCGGCCTCAGCGCGGCGGCCCCGGTACCGCCCCGGGCCCCGG
>VZRO01006867.1:575552-610280 GCA_013397915.1 Daphoenositta chrysoptera | reverse complement strand
GGGCGGCTGTGGCACGGCCTCCCCCGCGGGTCCGAGCCCGCGGGCGGGCAGGCCCGGCCGGGGCGGGGCGTGAGCGGGCCGGAGCGCGCTGCCCTGCCGGCGTGATCCCAAACCCGGGCTGATCCCGGGCCCTTCTGGCCCCTCTGGGCTTCGTGTGTTGTATCCCGTCCTTGACGTGACTCCGGTGAGAACGCAAATGGTAAAACTCCTTCACTGCTGCACAGGCTGGTAACTCGGGTTTGCCCCTGGAAGACCAACCAAGGGAGACAATTCAGCGCTGCAGCCGCCGCTTGCTGACTGCCACATAAAAGCTGGACTGGTTATATTTATCAGCGGGCTCATTTCGGGCCAAACATATGGCTTTGACGCTTCTATTTTTTATAGTATCCTATTTTAAGCCCTTAGCAAGACCATTTAGACCCTTCATTGTCACAGAGCTGATCTCAAGATGACACTTAAAGGCATCCACAACTTACAGATGATGTATGGGTCTTGAAATGACAGCAGAAGAGGCTGTGTGGTCTGGGGATTGTGCATTATTCAAGTACTTAGTATATTAACAAGAAAATGTGAAAGTACTGCACGTCCTCAAGATTTTAATCAGAAATTGATTGTAAAAGTCTTTCCCATAAAGATTAAAAGATGAAAGATGAAATCAGCTTCAGTCAGCGTTCAAGGATGAAGATGTGTTGCATCAGTCCTTTCACTAGAAAAAAAGCATGTAACCATAATATATAAACTTTAATTATACTTGCAAATTCTTGGATAGAGTAAGTGGTACTTGGTGTGCAAGTCGCATTTCTGGAATTTTGACCTTAAACTGCTCATTATTATTGATGCTTTCCTGGTATTTAGTTTCAGATTTTTTGTACTGCTTCAAGCCCACTAAATTGTGTGGAAGTGAAGGAGTTGATTTGAACCGAAGGGTGGGAGCTGAAGGGGATGTTCTCCAGACAGATCTTGAATTTCTGTGGACTGAATGGAAAACATGACAAGCAGTGTCAAGTCTTACAAACTGCAGGGGCTCAGTCTTACCACAGCCAAGCATAATAAAGGGTGGAAAGTTGTACCTAAGGCAGATTGTGTGTTGCAGGAAGCAGTTTAATGTTAAGCTGACAGTTCAAATGGGACCATTCAGTGCAGTTTTCCAGAGTTTCCATATGTGTGTTTTATATGTAAGGCTCAAGTGAGCTTTAGAAGCACTTCATGCTTCATGTTCTCAGTGACAGAGTTGATGTTTGGAAATAGGAAGAGCTTGAAGGTTTTTAAGTATATACAGATATGTAAGAAAAGTGGGTTTTTCTTTATAATTTATAAATTTAGGTCAAGGCCAACCCTCAGCTATTGGTAATATTTGGCATTGCCTTGTACTCAGGGATGTAATGCAACTTTAAGGAGTGTTTAATTGTTGCAGATACTGAGCTTGCTCACTGTTAAGAGATACTATAAAGCACATGATATCTTTGTCACCTCCTGTAATGACATATTTTGTCAGATTGAAAACTGAGTTTAGTTCAGGATTTTGGGCTAGCTGTAGGTGAATTGTTGATGTATATGAGCTGGTTCTTAGCCACTCAGCTTCAGTTGCTAGTCTGGATACCTGTTAGCATTTAAAGTAGTATAAAACAGAAAAAACAGTAGGAGGTAACTCCTATAGCTGTTTATGAGGTCAGCTTTACAGTTTGTGTGTAACAGATCTGAGTTTCCATAACTTACAGTTCCTACTGCAAAACGTGGTGTTGTGTGCTGTATTTGATTCTTCAGGTTCATTTTGTGCTTTTACTGAAGTGTCTCTTAAATTAGCCTTAATTATTTGAAATACTTGTAAGAACCTGCTTGGCCAGAGTTAATGAAAAGTTTCAAAACAACATAAATTAATTTTGTGCATTGTCCAGTTGGTTATCGACCACTGAGAGCTGTGGTTGGAGTGCCTTGGCATTGTTGCAGGATTAAACTTGCCTTTCAAGTTTATTTTCATAAATAAAATGTAAAGCTGAGCAGTAATTGTCTCAAAAGCAGCTCTGAGATAGAATAGCAGTGTAAATTATGGGATAGGGGGTAGCTGTATTAAAAGTCCCTTGGTGAGTACAAAAGTACTCCTGGACACTGTCACACCATAACCTTTATTATCTTCAGTTGTATCACGGTACTTTCTCTAGAAAGGAACCTGCTCATCTTCTGCCAGCTCATTATTTACATAAACTTGAGTCCTGAATATGAGCTGTTGTGGTCCATAAATTAAAACCACTCTGCTGCTTTCAGTCTAAATCTTTTGCCTTGTTTAACTTCAGTTTTGAGATTCCAAAACTTGGAAGCTCTGATATCTGATACCCTTGAGCAGGCCCCTACTTTAGTAGTTTCTGCCATTATTTCTTTAGGAATGGAGTGCTTTCCAAAGTACTTCATGGGAAGTACTGACTCCACCCCTCAGCCTTTAAGAATAGGCACGTTTCCCACTAGCTGTACTTGACCTCCCTTATCTTTTAAACCTGTTTGCTTCCCATTCTGTGTGTTCATTTCTCCTGCTGTTCTGCAGTGCAGAGTACATTCAGAGCAGGGTCTGTGTGTATGTGGGTCGCTGCTTTGGTGTTTGCTCATGGGTGGTTTGCTGTGTTTTGTGGAAGCAGAATGTGTGGGATATCAGAGGAGGGAGTTGCTGTGATGCTGAGAGCTCCTGTTAATAACAGCAGCTGCTTAGGGATGAATAAATGGGGCACTGGTTTCAGCAGCAAGGCTGATTTAAAAACTGCCCAACCCTTCAACTGCAGCAGCTGCAGCAGCTTGTGATGTAACTTCTGTAAACTGAAGTGCTAAACCACTCATGAGTTAAAAAAAACCAACAGATGAACAACTTTGCTGGGTGAAGTTTTCTTCCTTCCTCCCTCTGTGGCCTGAGAGCAGGACTTTCTCTTTCAAGTCAGATTCATGGTATGTTTTGCACCTCGTTAAATGCCCTTGGTAGGTGCTGTACCCACAAGCCTCCTGGTGTGTATTCCTTGTCCTTGATGAAAGCAGCTTTAAAACTGGATGAGTCCATTTTATTTACGTGTGTGAAGTGCTCAGTCATGCCTGGATGGACGGAGAGACATCTCTGCTATCCTGAAATTCCCGTGTAAATTTACTGGTCAACATTTGTTTACCAATTACATCATTGAATGACTGGCACTGAGTTGCCAACATTTTTGATATGGCCAACTAAATCAAACCATCAATGCACTTTGGGTAGAGACGAATAAATTCTGAATGTTTCCTGTGTTAGGCATAAAACATGCATCTTCTGGTGTGCAAGTCTTTTGCTAACTGAGGTTTTACTTTCAGAATTTCTTGAGGTTGGCAAAAAGCAGCCTGCCCTTGATGTTCTCTATGATGTTATGAAAAGTAAGAAACACCGAACATGGCAGAAAATCCACGAGCCCATTATGCTGAAGTACCTGGAACTCTGCGTGGATCTCCGCAAGAGTCACCTGGCAAAAGAAGGATTGTACCAGTACAAGAATATTTGCCAGCAGGTATGGCTTTGGATTTTTTTATTGTATTTATTTATAGCAAGCATGGTATCTGTCAGCTGATAAAATCTAAAAGTAACTGATTTGTCCTGAATTAGGATTAATTTGCCTTTTAGATGTTCTTGGATTTGTAGCAATTACATTTTAAAGATTTGTTGCCTGTTGTGGGTGGAAACATCTTCTCATTTTTTTGCCTTTGGTGTAGGTTAACATCAAATCTTTGGAGGATGTTGTTCGAGCCTATTTAAAATTAGCTGAAGAAAAAACAGAAGCAGCTAAGGAAGAATCCCAGCAGATGGTTCTGGACATAGAAGACTTGGATAACATTCAGACTCCAGAAAGGTGTGCAGCCTGTCTTTAAAATGTAGCAATTTACCGAAAGTATCCTTATTTTCATTCACAAAGCTGAGATATAAATGTGGTGGACTTGAAATGGAATACTAGTGGTGTTCTAGAGGTTTTAAAGGTAGGGAAAAAACCAGGAATTTCACTTTGAACGAAATCCTAAGTCTGAGTAAAGGAAAGTAAAGAAAGCAAGCAGTAAAGAATAGAAAATGCAGGTGCAGTGGGAGTGGTTCTGGAGTTAGGTCACCACTTTCTAGTGTCTGCTCAGATCTGCATCTGCAATTGTATTGGAGAGTTTATGGTAAACTGCTCATTACTGGTTGATGTAGAAGTGCTGTTAATTATATTAGACCGATGTAATTCCTGCATGTGATAATGTCCCTCTCTTCTGACCACATTGTGCATTTACAAACAAAAGGAAGTGTTACTTTATACTTGCTTGGTTAACTGATGAGTTAATAGAAGAAAGGGTGTGAAAAATACATTCAAGAGAGTTAGAATTAATAGGATGGGTAATAAGAATGTGGAATGGTGATAGAAATGACAAAAATTTGGAAGAAATTACTGAAGTGGAGGATATTTGTGTTGTGTAGGCATAGAGCTGTAGTAGTCAAATAATACTCATCAAGACCTGGAGTAGAAGGCTCTGTATTTACATGTTAGCAGCAAAACTCTCTAGTAGAAGTTGGTTGCAAAAAAGAAAAGGTGACAGATGTGTCTTCATTAGTGGGCAGTGCCATTCATGTTATTTCCACTTCCTGAAATTGTTACAGAGGAATCCACTAATAGTTAAACAGTGAAGATTGACTGACCTCTCTTTTCCTTGTTCTCCTTTCTATAACAGAGGACTAGAGAATGGATCTTTTCAATAACATATCTCATCTAAACAAGCACAATTTCTTTAGTGTTTTTTAGGTCCTGTTTTCTAGGCTTCTCATACTTTTTTGCTGGATTCACTTCTAGGTCTGTTGGAGAAGGCACTGATGATGTGTCGTGTTTAATAGTGTGTGTAGTACCCAAGGAAGCAAATTAGAACTAGAAATGGTGTAGTAGAACAGAGTTACAAGAGTTGAGACTTTATGTTAGAAACAGTTCAAAAAGGATTTTTAAAATGAAGGCTTAGGGAAGATGGTTCTTCGTGGATTTAACACGTTGAGTGGATTGTTCAGCAGAAAGGGATCATGTGGGATATAGCACGGAATTGGTCTCAGTGTCTTGGGAATGCTTTCCCCAGTCTTACATTTCTGTGATGAGGGAATGAAGTTCTAAATGCAAGATTATCACATCTTATTTCTGACATATTTAAGCATCTTTTTCATGTCAGAATTTGTAAAGGATTTGCAATGTTAATGTGAATATTCTGGTTTCTGACGTGTGCGGATCATAACACAGCGCTTGTGTCACATGTCAACACGAAGTGAGCTCTGGCAGCAGGGCTGGTGACTAAAAGGGAAGTGTCAGCAAGTACTAAAGTGTCTGCATTGACAATGATACTTGAGTCTAACAGAGGTACAGGACACAGCTCCCTGCTAGGAAAGGGAAGGTGGAAATCCTGGAGTTAGTTTCCTTTGGCTTAATTGTGAAGGATACAAGTTTCTGATGTCTTACTTCTGGAGCTTGGACATGCTAGCTGTATATGCAGTGGCCAAAGTTAGAAACTTAAAAATTTGAAATAATTATCTAAATCCTTTAAAGGGAAAGGGAGCAGTCTGAGGGACCAATTTGAAAATAAGCAATAGACTGTCCAGCAGCAATTAGCTGTTCAGATTTGTCCAGTCTCGTCTTAGAACCTGGTAAGAAAAACTGATGAGAATTGTAGGGAATAAACTTCTCTTTTTTCTCTTTCCTTACCCTGCTGCCCTTACTAAAGTGTTCTTTTGAGTGCTGTAAGTGGAGAAGACACTCAGGATCGTACTGACCGCCTGCTTTTGACGCCCTGGGTTAAATTTCTGTGGGAATCCTACAGACAGTGCTTGGATCTTCTCCGAAATAATTCTCGAGTAGAACGCCTGTACCATGACATTGCACAGCAAGGTAGGTCCAAAAGATGGAAACTTGAACTATAAAGATAGGGTGTCCCCCCTCCTTAAGGGGAAGGGAATATCCAAGATTTGTAGATGCTTGTGGTCAAAAGGAACAAGAAGAATCAGAGGGTCCTCAAAAGCTTACAGAGTTCTATTAGTACATGACACACTTGGCATGGGAATTGGTGTGTTCATCTCTGATCTCCCAGCATGAGCACATGGCAGTGGGTTTTGGATAAAGGGATAGGGTGGAAGAACAGAGGGTTGAATTAAAGAGGATAAGAGAGAAAGAATGGGAGGGAAAAAGAGAAGTCACCAGTCCTCACTCCAGTGTTAATCCAATTGATGGGATGTCCAGGGTCCTGAGGTGCACATGCACCTGGGCTTTGTGGGGGGACCTTTTGATAGATAAGTTTCTCACTTGTTATGCAAATCAGATCTCATGCTCAGTCTGTTCTTCTCGAACTTTCTGGAAATGGGTTGGAGGGCTTCAAGGGTTTTGGGTGGTCTTGATCCCCCTCTACAGTCCCTCCCCTCTTCTCGACTTTTTTCCTACAGTACTTGTGCTGTACCATATTGTGCTTATCTCCAGAAGCCAGAACAAGGACTGGTTTTTGAGAGGAACTATGGGATTAAGGACAGGGTCTGTCAAATTAAGGACATTTGTCTGTGTCATTTCCAGTNTCTCCAGAAGCCAGAACAAGGACAGGTTTTTGAGAGGAACTGTGGGATTAATAACAGGGGTTTTGTCTGTGTCATTTCCAGGCATTTGAAAGCTTCATTTGACTTAACCATATTTAGATGACTTGAGAATTTCTTTTCCACATTTTACAAAGCCAAAACCTGAATTCATGCCATTCACAGGATTTTGTTTGCTCTTAGTTCAAACTAAAAGCTGTAATCACTGCATAAATTAGAACATTTTTAAAGAGACTTAAAGTATTCTCTTTGCTCTTTAAGCGTAATTATGTAGAAACATCTTCATCTTTCGAGGTCAAGATGAAAATGCTCTGCATTGTCACTTATTATGTGTGACAGATTGTATCATGTTTGAGATGTCTTTTGACTGCAAATGAAGATTCTTTAAGTGTACTGATTTACATATTTGAATCCCATTTAGAACTACCACGGAGTCACCATTAGTGAACATTTTGGATTTGCTTTATTCACTTTTGCAGCTTTCAAGTTCTGCCTGCAGTACACGCGGAAGGCGGAGTTCCGCAAGCTCTGCGATAACCTGCGGATGCACCTGGGGCAGATCCAGCGGCACCACAACCAAAGCACAGCCATCAACCTCAACAACCCCGACAGCCAGTCCATGCACCTGGAGACCAGGCTGGTGCAGCTGGACAGTGCTATCAGCATGGAGCTGTGGCAGGTATGCAGCAGGGCTCCCCATCACGCTTGCTCTGCAGCCTTTCCAGAATCTGCTCCACGCAGTTCTTATTTCATGGTACATGCAGCAACCTGAAGAAAGGATAAGAGCTGAAGAATGAAGTTTTAATATCTAGAATAGTGAATGCTTAGTCTGGTGTTCCTGCACAGCATTTCAAACCAAGCTTTGCTGGTAGAGCTTTTATGGTTTTTTTTTTCTTTTTTTCCTCCCCTTGGGTTGTAGCTTGAAAATTTGAAGGAAACAAGTTTTCAAAAGTGCCAAATTCTAAGTGGATAGTTAATGGAGTATGTCCAAATAATTTATTAGGAAAGAAGTATTTAATTTCATGTAGCTGACAAAACTGATGATCACAGTTTTCAGTAGTATTAGGTATTTTATAGTCTTACAACCTTCAATGCATGTATATTTTTCCTTTTTTGGGGTGTTGCAAAAAACTTCCTAACCGTAGTGTATTTGGTTGTTTTGGTGTTTTTTAGGAAGCATTCAAAGCAGTGGAAGATATTCATGGACTGTTTGCACTGTCTAAGAAGCCACCCAAACCACAGCTGATGGCAAATTACTATCACAAAGTTTCAACTGTCTTCTGGAAATCAGGAAATGCTCTTTTTCACGCATCCACCCTTCACCGCCTTTATCACTTATCAAGAGAAATGCGAAAGAATCTCACACAAGAGGAGATGCAGAGGTGGGGAAAGATACTTACTGTGATCTTAGAATCTATTTTTAACCCCCTAGGTTCAAAAATAAACTAAATTGTACCCCAAAAGAAGCAGATGACATGTATGGCTATGAGCAGCTCTGCCTAAATTGGCCAGTACTAATTGCCTCAAAAGAAATCTAGAGCAAGGAGGATGTTTTACAAAGCTACAGTGTAAGTATTAGCACATTAGTATCACCTTAGTTAAGCTTCCTTCTCTTTACTGACTGAGGAGATAAGCAAGTCAATAAATATCTGGGGTTTTGTTTCCTTTTTTTCTTCTGAGTGGTGGTATTTTCTTCACAAGAAACTATGTCACTTCACATAACTTCACAATTTCCTCTCATGGTGCAGTTGGTGTCTCCTCTGTTATTTTTGGTGTTTTTACACAGTTTTGCATCATGGGTGCTCTTGGTTCCTCTCTTGAACTGGCACACATATGACCAGGAATTAGTAAGTGTTCTCCAGAAGCTCATCTCTTGTCCTTCTGCTTTGTCACCAGGATGTCCACTCGAGTCCTGCTGGCCACCCTGTCCATTCCCATAACTCCCGAGAGAACGGACATCGCTCGTCTCCTGGACATGGACGGAATCATCGTGGAGAAGCAGCGGCGCCTGGCCACGCTGCTGGGGCTGCAGGCGCCCCCGACACGGGCCAGCCTCATCAACGACATGGTGGGTTCTGGGCAGAGCTGAGCAGCTTCACAACTGCTCCTTCTCTTCCTTCTAAAGCACTGCTTAGCTGTGGGACAGCAGTTTTACAGCTGGAACGGCGGGATGGTTAATTGGGGCTTAATTGCAGATTCACTAGGACTGTTTGGAAATAGCAGTGACAGTGAATGCTCGTGTGCACTAAAGAGTCAGATTCAGTATTGTCTTTTATGTCACTCAAAAAATACTGATTTGAAACACTGAGGGGTCTGAAACATGTTGTGATCTAGAACTTTAAGGGTTTTTTCTGACTCTGAAGTGTGTAATAACTGAACCAAGTGCTTAGTATTCTGTTCTAAATGTGTTTTGGATAAGCACATGTCAGATGTCAAATGTTGGACCATATGGATCTAAATGATTATGAAAACTTCCTTGTGTTTAATTTGAAGAGATGTTAGATTTATCTATCCTCAGACCTCCCCTGATGCTCATAAACAAATCAGACATTAAGTAATGGGTAGTTTCAGAGAACGTTTGAATTTCTTGCAGTCATTTGCACTCATATCTAAAACTTAGGTTCAAAGCTCATTTCACAATTTGAATTAATTCTTCTTGCAGAACCTCTCCCATTTGCCACAAACCCACAATATAAGGCTTCAGAAATTTAATCATGAACAGAGATGTGTGGTTTTAGTTTGGATGTAGCCCTACATGTGTGTGGTAGGCTTGTGTCTTACAAATGGTTGAGGATGGTACTCCAGTCTATTTACCTTGTTTGTTTTTTGTCTACTCTTCCATTTTTAAATACATTTAAGTGGTGTCATGTAGAGTTACTGTCACTGCAGTTAAGAATGTAAAGAAAAGTACATAATCTCCTGTCTTAAAAAGCACATCTGTTGCCTGTTTAACTTGTTGAATATGAAATTCTTAAAGCATAACTATTGGTTCATACTGTATTTATGTTGAGATCTTTGGGTTTTTTTGTTGATTGTAGGTCAGGTTCAACGTAGTGCAATATGTTGTGCCAGAAGTGAAAGAACTTTACAATTGGCTTGAAGTAGACTTTCACCCGCTCAAGTTGAGTGCCCGTGTCAGCAAGGTAAGTTTTTTGCTCATCTGTGTGTATTGGTCTTAATAACTAATAACTAATAGTCTGTTATTTGAATATTGATTTGTGGTAAATATCAACTAGCTTTTTCTATTGCCAGATTTTTCAATAGTAGCCTTGATTTGGTGAAGTTCCAGTACCATGACATGTATGTAACATCTGATAAAGCCAGGTTATTGAAATAGAATGAAAATTTGCTCAGGTCTTTTGGGTGCTATTCAGAGGGCTCCATAAAGGTGCAGAGTTTTGGGAATGTATCAGAAGGTTTTGTTGGTGGAGATAATACTGAGTTAATTTGTGTAAAGGTGCAAAATGAGAAGACTGTGTGCACACGTGGGCATATGCTGGCAAGTGGGTTGTGTGCTAAGTGGAAAGATAAACCAATGACTGGTTTTACTATTAAAAGGTAGAGTGTTGGGAGGTAGAATAATGTGAGAGCTGTTGATTAGGTTAGTGTAAATTCTGCAGCTGATGAAGCACATCATGTTCTTTTTCTTTGATAGTGGGAACAAAGATACTTGAAGTGCTAAAAAGAACTTGAAGGTAAATTAACAGTGTGGTAAATGTAGCCAGTACTGTCAGTCGCCTTCATACAAAAACAGTCAGCTCTGCTTTGTAACTAAGTGTTCTGATCAAAGGATGCACTTCAGTACAACAGGGCAGTATCTGGACAGAAGTGCTCTTCTTTCAAGAGCTATAAACCAGAAATGTTACTTTAATGGTGAAGTTTGTACAGGTCTATGCAGATAGAGTAACTTCTCAGACTTTTGATAGGTTCTGAACTGGGTGAAGGACCAAGCTGAAAAGGAACCTGAACTGCAGCTGTACATTCCTCACCTGCAAAACAACACCATCCTTCGCCTTCTGCAGCAGGTATGAGTAAAGAAAATGTATGCTCCTAAGTATACATAAGTTAGAATATGCTTTGGAGGAAGATGAAGTTGGAAACTTTAATGCTGAAATAATTTTCCTTTCCATCGAGTAGAAGACAGTTTGATTTTGAAATACATTTTTCTAATATATAACCCAAATCTTCAGTTTGTGCATCCTTTTACTACAGCTGTAGTAGCTATACTTGATAGTGGGGCACAGTGGTGTAGTCTCTTCTCTAGATTTTCTTCATTACTTACCAAGTCTCTTAAAACTTCTCTTTGGAGTAGGGTCTTGGGTATTTTGCTTTGGGTTTTGACTTCTTTTTTTTTTTTTTACCTAATTTTTTTTATAAAATGCACATTTCATTGACCTGCTTTCATTATCAGTGATGAGCAGTGTTATTTCTGGTGTGCTAAAGAAATAGTTGAAGGCTAATTAGCAGCATAGCTGGATGTAGTTACTGCTGCCAGTCTCCTTCATACAAAGCAGCCATTCAGAAATGGGGTTTAATCTGAATGTAGTACAGAAATAAAATCCTGCAACAGCATTTGTAATTGCATTAATATGTATACCTTCATTTGTTGAAAATTTAGCAAGTTAACTTTAAAGCCTGTACAACAACTCCTATTGCTGATTTCTTTTTATTGAAGAAATGTACCTAATGTGTGTGTTCACATTCAGGTGGCCCAGATTTATCAAAGCATTGAGTTTGCTCGTCTGTGTACCCTGGTTCCTTTTGTGGATGCTTTCCAGCTGGAGCGCTGTATCGTGGATGCAGCCAGGCACTGTGACTTACAAGTGAGTGCTGTAGAAAGACTCGTGTGAAAAATGATGGCTGGGTTCACATGCACTGCATGGCCTGAAAAGGAACTGGTTGACAATGTGGAGGAAGAAGCAAGAGTGATTTGTCTTTTGTGCTCATTTCATTGAATCATTGAAAGTTCAGCCTCTTCCCCTGATTTTGTTGTTGTTGTTTGAGTTCGGTTTTTTCTGAAGCATAGAAATGAAACAAACCTTCATTCACAGTGCTATTTCCCCTACTGATTTGGCATTTCTCACAGAATGGTATAGCAAAATTTTTTTCAAGTAATTTCTGCTTGGAGCTTCTGTTGACTCATGGTGGTCATAGGCAGAGCAACAGAGAATTTGTTCAATAAACAATACAGTCATTTTTCTTCCTTTTTTTCTATTTTTGCAAAGGTTCGCCTTGATCACACGACCCGGACACTGAGTTTTGGTTCAGATTTGAATTACTGCACTAGAGAGGATGCTCCACTGGGCCCTCAGCTGCAGAGCATGCCTTCTGAGCAGATCAGAAACCAACTGACTGCCATGTCCTCAGCTCTGGCTAAGGCTCTTGCAGTCATTAAGCCTCCTCACTTAATGGTAAGTTGTTAAAAGTCTTATGAGAATGTTGACAAAGCTTACATTTTAATGAATGTGTTTTTTTCAGATTAAATGTACATTTCAATTTATTTTTTTCAGTTTAGTGGTAGTCAGTCTTTTATGCTTGTAAAGAAGTCATTCTTAAAAGCACTCAGCTAGTTAGTGTTTGGTCATAAGTAAAATCATAGCACTGAGTTTAAAGTTTCCAGTCTTGCAAATAATCAAGTTTAGGATATAGCAAATAGTAACTTCCCCGTACATGAGCCTACAGAACTAGGATTTGTTTAAAATTTTGCAAGCATTTTTGAAAACCCAAGAGCCTGCTTCATCTGTTCTTTCTGGAGAAACTGTTGTTGTGAAAAACCTGGAGTGTAGCTTTATAGAACAAAACATCCCACAGCTCAAGGACTGACCTGCCTTTGTCACTTCCTTTCCTCCTCCCTGGGGCTCTTGGCTTCAAGGTCAGACTCATATTTCAGGTTTTCCAGAGCTCTGTAGCAGCAAGGTGTAAATCAGTCTCAGATTTCCTGCATGCTTTGGTTGTGGCAAGTTAAACCTTCACTTCTCTTACTAGAACAGTGGTAATTTTAAAATTTGTTTTAGGTTTATGAAAGATTCCATAACTAACACATCAGATATTTGTTCCCTTGGGAAAAAAGGCTGATAGCAACATATCTGTGTTAGATTCTCTATACACATTGAAATACTAAATAATATTCTTAAATCTAAATGCAGAAAGTAGAACTGTATCATGATGCCCAATGCTCACTTCCTTGTTAGCTTGAACATGTATTAGTAGCTTTATAGTGTTTAAGATAAAAATATTTCTATTTAGGTTTTCCCTTAAAAAGATTTGATTAGTGATTGGTATTAGATTGTCATTTTGAAAGAAAAAATAAGCTTTAACTGTACATCCATGGATAGAAATGGCAATTAGTCTTGCACTTGACATGTTAGTACAGTTAGTAGCCGAATAAGACATAAATCCTTCTCATTTAACTCGTTAGTGTTCATTGCACTTGTAAAATTGGAGAACAGTATCAAGGTTATTATCAATTTATGTGGTTAGAGAAGCTATGGAACAAGTTGATATCCTTTCTTTCCTTCACTATTCAGGTCAAAACTTTTCACTTCTTTTCAGGTGCTTAAAAACTTTTCATTTCTGTCACATTTGTTATAATTCACAAAACTGTTAAATTTATCTAAAGATTTTCACTTTTTCATTTCTGGCATCTCCATTTATCTTTAAATGTGTGCAGATCTGCAGCAAAGTATGGATGTTTCAGTGTTTTTGCTGAATGCCCTAGAAGTGACAGGTTACTAAAAATATCCCTGAGGGTGCTCACATTTCAGGAGCAGCAAGGCTGGGGGAACGTGGGGAGCTGATTGGGCTGCAGTGTTTGGCTGGACTCATGGAAATGGGCAGCTCCCTGAGCTGGCACAGTGGCACCTCCTCAAGTGTGCAGCATGAATGTCCACAAAGAGCTGTGGGGTACTCTGGGGAATGCTGGGGGGTGGGAAGGCTGCTTGAAGAACAGTCTTGTGTTCTGGTGTCTATAAGCCTAGTGCTTTTTATAGGGTAATGAAAATGGTTTTAAATACAATGTTTAAACTGTTGATTTATTTTTTAATCATCTCACAGATAGTGCTCTGTGTCAGTTAGGGTACTTTTCCCTTGTATTAGTGTATTTGGAAAATAACAAAGCTTTAAAAGAACAAAACAGCTTTGGTGAAATATAGTACATGTGGTGATACGCTTGCAAACAAATACAGAGACAAACAACCCACACACCCACGACAGTTAAAGATTTCAATATCAATAACATCTGGGTGTGCAATATTTTTGGACAGAAAAATGTCACACTGTTGTACCTAAGCCCTGTTGCAGAATACTGTCTTTTACAGACAGCTTTCTCCATGTGCACGTGATTCTGGGCAGTTGGTACTGTCTTGGATGCCACTTGGATGACTGATGAGATTTGCCATCACAGTTGTAATTCCACTCAGTTGACAAGTTTGAAGAATAAAATTAACTTTGCATTTTCCTTTGAAAGCATTTACTTTCTTTCTGCCTTTTTAAAGAGGGGCTGTTTACATCATTGTCTTATTCTTAATTTAAATCCAGCAAGAGAAGGAAGAACAGCATCAGCTGGCAGTCACCGCCTTCCTGAAAAATTCCAGGAAGGAGCATCAGCGTATCCTCGCGCGCCGTCAAACCATAGAGGAGAGAAAGGAGCGCCTGGAAAGTTTGAACATCCAGCGTGAGAAGGAAGAGCTGGAACAACGGGAGGCAGAGCTGCAGAAAGTCCGGAAAGCTGAGGAGGAGCGGCTGCGCCAGGAGGCAAAGGAGAGGGAGAAGGAGCGGATCCTGCAGGAGCATGAGCAGATCAAAAAGAAAACTGTCCGGGAGCGCTTGGAGCAGATTAAGAAGACTGAACTGGGAGCCAAAGCGTTTAAAGATATTGATATTGAGGTAGGGGATTTATTGTTGCAGCGGGAAGTTATTTTGTTATGCTTTCAGTGTTACATTGCTGGGCTACCTGAATTTCATGGGTTTGTACTGCAACTGGTCTTACAGTCTCTCTTAATGAGACAGTGTAAGGAAACTTTAGTTCTGGGTTTGGATGGGATCTTTTTTACCTGGGGGAATAAAGACTACCTTTTGTGGGAGTTTTTTCTGCTTTTTATATTGATAACTTTACTTGGTTGTAGGATCTTGAAGAATTGGATCCTGACTTTATTATGGCTAAACAAGTGGAACAGCTGGAAAAAGAAAAGAAGGAACTTCAAGAACGACTGAAGAATCAGGAGAAAAAGGTACAAAGTAGGAAGGGTGCAAATGTCCATACAGTTTTTTAGTGAATGTGATCTCCTGTGTTGATACATACGTGTGCATACATATATATATATTGGTGTTTGAAATGTTATTATTTGAAACTAAAGGAAGGTTATTGGTATTGGTAAATATAACAATTGGGTTTCTGGTTTTGGTGCAAAAATCTATTCTAGTTAATGGAGTTGATTTGAAAAAAGACCCTTAAGCTGGATGTGAACTGAGTCTTAGTTGGGAAGACTTGTAAATGTTCAGAATAGCTTAAATGTTCAGATGTGAGACCATTACAGAGATGCTAAATTAATTAATTGTGTTAGTCCTCAC
The DNA here is from genome assembly GCA_013397915.1 of Daphoenositta chrysoptera. NCBI lineage: Eukaryota > Metazoa > Chordata > Aves > Passeriformes > Daphoenositta > Daphoenositta chrysoptera. The sequence continues at coordinate 595,138 of VZRO01006867.1, read as the reverse complement.
TGAAACAGAGGAAACTCCACTGCTAGAGCCCTCCTAGATGGCAGAAAAGGATCTGTCTGAAACGTGGATAGCTAGAAAAGTGAGAGAAATGTGTCATAATAAATAGAAACACATGACCTGGGCAAGGTGAAACTCACCCAGGACTTCCTGCTATATTCAGGAATGAAATGGGTTCTGTGGTACAGTTGGTGACTTGGGTCACTTAAAACTGATTTGAAGAAAAATGGCAAGTAGAAAGTGGCAAGTTAGTTAAAAAGGTTCCAGTGAGGATCTTTGACACTGCAGGCCTGTAAAGCTGCTGCTTATACTGGACAGAGGAGCAGAAAATACAATAAACAGTAGAATTAGTAGTCACCTGAGTGAATATTATCTACCTGGAAATGTCAGCACAGCTTCTATTAAAGGAGTGTTAGCAAGGGCTTCCTCTTGGAGTTCTCTGAAGCTGTCAAAGCAAACATATTTGTAGGGCTGATCTGATGGGTGTAACTAAGTTGGATTTCCAAAAAACCTTTTTACAAAGTTCTTCGCTAAAAACCCCAACTTAATAGTGTGACAAAAGAAGGCCTTTGAATTATGTTCTGGTTTGATAGACTTAAAAACTTTATATAGGGAAAGTGGGGAAAAGAATCCCCCAGTCTTTGGCTTTGCATATTAAATGATGGGCTCCAAACTTAACATTCTTTGCCAGCAGTGAGAACTTGGTTCTTCTGCATTTTGAGTACTGTCTGCAGCTCTGGTCTCTTTATGTCTAAAAGGATGCAGCTGAACTGGAAGTTTGACAGGAGGCCAACAAAAATTAGCTATGATGTGCATTGGCTTCTGTGGGAGAAGTGTCTTTGTAAAATAGTACCCCTCTCTCTGACAGCTTTCTAGAGACAGGATGTGGTGCCAGGCTGTAAGAGTGTACCTGTTGTAAGAGCTGATGGTGGGAGCAGTTGTTCTTGCACTGCCTGGGTACTGGAGTGAGAAGCATCAAATGAAGCCAGCAGGAGCTGTGTTCAGAACTGTTTGTAGGTAGAAGTTGGATCTTCATGCTGTGAGCCACAGACACGCAGGAGTTCTTTCCAAAGTGCATTGTTGTATATGAAAAGCTTTGAGTTCAGAAGGACAAGAGAGGAAATCCGCTAATGTTTAAAATATAAAAATACTTCCAACAGAAAATGGGAGTTGAAAATGGATGATGCTGAGAGAGTATTGAGTGTGTGCCTGTCTCCATTCCTGCATCCTTGCCTAGGGGTGCACTTAGTTGCCAGTGGTAGAGGCAGGTTCTGGGTTGGGTTGACCTTTGGTGGTCCAGTGTGCTTGTTGCTATGTTGCCATAACACACCAGATATATTGCAGGATTCTCCAGAAAGCAGGGATTTATGTGCATTATGACATACGGAAGTTGTGTTTTCTTTACTCAGATTGACTACTTTGAAAGAGCGAAGCGCTTGGAAGAAATTCCTTTAATAAAGACTGCCTATGAGGAGCAAAGAGTGCATGATATGGAGCTCTGGGAGCAACAGGAAGAAGAAAGGGTAAGAATTTTTTGTTCAGTTGATAAAGTGCATTAGCAATGCATAAAAAATAGGGGGTTTTGTACTGTTTGGGTTTTTTTCCCAGCTCTTTCCAAAAAAGAAAGGAAGATGGAAGTGTTAGCTTTGTGTAGAACAATATCATTGTTCTAGTGGACAGCAGTTACTTCTGTCTTTGCTCTGAAAGGAGAAGAGGGAATTCCTCCTAGTGGCTGGGGTAGATTGAATCCAAAGGTACAGTAAAACTATACTTTGTATATTTTCTGTTTTCAGATCACCACCCTGCAGCTGGAGCGTGAGAAAGCTCTGGAGCACAAGAGCAGACTCTCCAGGATGTTGGAGGATAGAGATTTATTTGAAGCCAGGCTCAAAGCATCACGACGAACAGTTTATGAGGTACAAGAGACAAGGCATTGTTAACAAAGTACACCCCTAAAGTGAGGAACTAAAACTGGGACCAAGGGATTCTTGATGAAACTATAAACAAATTAGTATTTAAAATGGTTCAGAACTGGGGAATTGCTTATTTTCTGCTTTAACTTTTAAATTAAATTTCTTGCACCCATTTCTGGGTATGATCACTTAAAATTTTTGACACTTTCTGGAACAGCTTACATGGAAAATAAAAGAGGGGTAAATTATTTATTCCAGTACAGCTATTAGTAAGGGATCACTGGGTGTCATAGGCAGGCAGATGTGTCTGCAGAAGTACTTGAACTTATTGTGGTGATGGAGTAATACTGACAATCATACTGAAGCTGAAAAATAGGTGGAAATACTTGTCTCTTTTTTTTTATCATTATGTTTGAATCTGGAAATTATTTTGATAGTTCAAGTATTTGTTTGTTCAAGCTGTGTTTTGTGTTTGCAAAATGTAAAAACAAATCAGTCCACAAGGTCAGGGAAAGAACTGTGTTTCTTGCTCTACATTTTAAAATTTTACATTTCCTGAGACTGTTTATAGCTTTGACTGTTTGGCTGTCTTGCAGTGAAAAGTGGCTTTACCAAAAAAAAAAAGCAGAAGAGGTGTTATGTTAATAACAATTAGTAACTGCATATGGTCCTTTGCAATAGTAGGGATAATTTTGGGTAATATATTTTTAGGTACAGATAAATAAATTATTGTTCAGGCAATTCCTTTTCCAAAAAAGGACTAATATTGTGCATGATGATTTGATTGGCTTTCTTCTAAATTGGAGTGTGTTGTCTAACACAAAATTATTGCAGAAGAGATTGAAATGGTGAACAGGTCATTTCTCAGTGGAGCAAAATTAATATTTTACAGTTGTTTTGAGTTCCTGTGTAGCTTTATTTACCAATTTGTGTAACTGCCCATCTCTTAGGCATTACAGCTGTGGTGTGCTGAGCTGTCTGGTTGGTATTTCAGGATAAACTCAAGCAGTTCCAGGAGCGGTTGGCAGAGGAGAGGCGGAACCGTCTGGAGGAGCGCAAGAAGCAGCGCAAAGAGGAGAGACGCATCACTTACTACAGGGAGAAGGAGGAGGAGGAGCAAAGGCTACGGGAAGAGCAGCTGCTTAAAGGTGAGGTTGAGAATGGGACTCTTCTATCCTTTACATCCTCGAGCCATTCCATCTGTGTAACACAGCTAATGTCTGGTTTCCCTGCTTCACGAGTTTGGAGGAAATCTTTTCAACTTCCAGTTGTCGCACCTTCCTTGCTGACCTGTGCAGCACAGATAGGAAGGTAAAGCTTTGTAGCTCCTAGTGAAGGAGGAGGTAAAGTAAGAGAGGCTAAGGAAAAATTGAGTCTTTGGTTTTAGCCTTTAGTTTGAGTTCTGGCGACTTGTTTGTGCACATCTTAAAGAGAAAATAAAGGGGGAACATTGGTGTCAGACCAAGCACTCCAGAACACCTTTCTTTGTGAATTGCTTTGTCCAATAGCCCTAATAGCCTGTTTCAGGGCTTTAGAACGGAAGACGTGGTTGGCATCCTGTAGGATGAATTTCTGCCCTATTTGTCAATTTCAGGATGAAGATTTTATGTATCAGAGTTCATAATAATGCAGTATTTAAAAAATAAACAAAAACTGAAGCAGTCATGAATATGAACATTTCTGACACTGTTGGCTGATTTTTTTGTTTGACCTTTCCTAGGGAAGGCTCTACCATGTTTGAGGTAGTTACTGGTATTTTAGTTGCTACAGTTATGGTCTGTACATTGAATTAACATACAGGTATTGGAACTTTTTCTTTCTTGCTAGCTGTTCAAGATGTCTCATTAATGAACGTATTAGGGGTCCTTTTCCTATTGCTTTTGACTTAGGAGACTTCCAGAAAACAGATTCTGGGGTGAGCTGAACACATCATATGAAATGCTTGTATTTTTAGTGTTTATTCTTTATAGAGTCAAAGGGGAGAGGTTGTGCTGTGTAGCCCTTCAGTGGATGGAGCACAGAATGGAGTTTGTGTTGGTAATGAGTTCTCTGCGTGTTTCCAACCGTGCAGAGCGTGAGGAGAAGGAGCGCATCGAGCGCGAGAAGCGCGAGCAGGAGCAGCGCGAGTACCAGGAGAGAGTCAAAAAGCTGGAGGAGCTGGAGAAGAAAAAACGTCAAAGAGAAATGGAGATAGAGGAAAGAGAGCGCCGTCGAGAAGAAGAAAGGAGAGGTCTGGATGACCCATTTTCAAGGAAGGTGGGTAATACCTGCAGGTTTGTTTCTTTCTGACTGCTCCTTCTTCTGTAGGTTATTTGAAAGAAGGTGTTAGCATTGCAAAGTCGTAGGTTTATTTATTTATTCTTTGTTAAGTTGTAGTGTGAGTGGCTAATTTAATAGTTAAATTACTGTCACTTAGATTCAGCTCACTGTCAGGATCTGGAATCTCTACTTCAGCAATAGAGTAAAATAAAGAAACTACTAAGATCTCCAAGCTGTTTAAAAACTAAATAATGACTAAAACAAATATTGGACAAAATTTTCTTAAACACAGAAAGAAAACTGTTGGAGGCAAGTGCAGTGACTCATGCAAAAGTCAGGAATTCCAAGTAGCTATTGAAGGAAAATCCCCCCCAGATTAAACATAAATATAGTTTTGTATTTTATAAGAAATATTCAATAACATAAAACCAAGAGGTGTGTGCAACTTTCAGTTTACACATACAAACTGGATTGGGAGAACTCATTATCCCAATCTAACAGGAAACAGAATGAAAGTTCCTTGGAAATGTTTAGTGGTTTAAAAGAAACTAAGTACCATAAGCCTTCTACACTCCCACTTTTTCAGAACTTAACATTCAAGAGAACTAGTTTTAAATTTCATCCCCCACAGCCTTCCTCTTAGTTTAATACATATTTCATTGAGTAGCACCATGACGATAAGATATCAGCTTGTATAAATTGTTTTGGTAGTGTGTCAGGTAAATAATCATGATGGGTGTTTTTCACGTAAGAGGTCTCCTCTCTGTGGGCACTTGATTATATGGAAAAGCTGGCTCAACTTCTGAGAGAGATACCTGCACCACTCCAGAAATTCCATTTGCAGTTTTGGGATTCTTTGCTCACCGTTGTTATTTGGGGTCATTTCAAAAGCGTTTAAGGAGACAGAGTAGTGGATATGCAAGATCTTGGTTAACCCGTATTGACAAATAAAAACACTTTTCAAAGAGGGGTTTAAAACTGGAATACCCTTCTTACAAAGAAGTGTGATTATGTGAAATCAGGTATTTTAGATGGTTTAGCTAACTAGTTTCTTGTGGTGGAATTAAGGCATAAAAATACGTTTAAATGGTTTGTCTGGCAAGGGAGAGAAACATTTTATTTTTAAAAGATACAGACTGATTATTGCTTTGCCCTGCAACCTTTGTGAATCAGTAATACCTCACCTTTTCTGTGCATTGAGGTATTGGGAACAAAATTGTCCTTGCCACAGAGAGCTCTCAGTGTGTTTAGTTATACTTCCTGATGAGATTAGAAAGCACAAAAGCAAATAATTCCTTAAATTCATTCCTGTTGTCATTTTGTGTCAACAGGTAGTGGCTATGGCTGACTGTAGCTATTGTTCAGTTGTTCATACACTTGTTCATAATCTTTTTAGTGTATTTGTATATATCCTACCCTGCTGGTAAAGTCTGTGGCACAAGGGGAACCATATTATTGTTTGAACTCTTCCAGAAACAATAAAGTCAGTTAAAACCATACTTTAGTGACTCAAACTCACGATAGTTCAATGTTCTACAGTGTGACAGATGAGTTTTTAAGGGCATAACATGCTCAAAAATAAATTACATTTTGAAAATCTTCATTTTAAAGTATTCAGAGAGAATGGTTCTAATTTCTTCCATCACACAGGAATCTCGTTGGGGTGACAGGGAGTCTGAAAGCTCCTGGAGAAGAGGTGGTGAGCCAGAATCTGAATGGCGTCGAGCTCCAGTGGAGAGGTAATCAGGGGTTACTAAACCCCAGTTGTTTTGGGATCAAAGTATGGAGACTCCCATTTTGTTGCTGCTGCTAAAGCTGCCCTTACTGACTAATATCTCATGCATTTACATCTCTGAAAGTTATCTTCTATTAAAGAGTTGCTTTGTAAGGATCTCAGAATGAGAGAGAGGTTTTGTCTTGGAACCATGCTCAGATAACATTCCTGTTTTATTTGGCTTAGATATGTGAAGGCAAGCAGAAACCTTCAGTGTGTGGTAAACAACTTGCTTACTTGGATTCCTTTTTAAATTAACAATTTCTCTCCCACTCAAACATTGGTGTCAGTTCTATAAATACAGAATGGGGAAGGATGACAAGCAAATGCAGGGTTCCTGCATGATGAAATTCTGAGATTTTCCATTTAAAAAACTTACAGTAACTATGCAAGTCCCAGAGTGAGTCACAGAGCAGAAAACACATGCCATAAATTAAACAAAGTTCTGAAGAACTGTGTTGAACAGGGAGGAATAGATTTCTGAAGGAAGAATATTCTGAAGGTACTTTGGATTTAAAAATCAAAATAAATCCACACTTGTTTACATCTGTTTTGGATATGTTCACTAATAATGAAAACTGTTTATACAGTTGTAGAAAACAAGATTTTTAACATTTGTCCATTTTTCTGCTCCACATCAGGATGAGCTGTAGCTAAAAATATTTCTGATGGTGCACTTCTAGTTGTTCTTAAAAGCCTGTGCTGATGAGGATAACACTGCTGGTTCCAATTAGTAGTATGTTTTATTGCTTAATTAGCCTTGCAGGTAGATAGATTTTATAAATGTCTAACCCTAATTTCCAGTACAGCAATTTAAATCCATTACTGCTTACTCTGGCTCCACTGGAAGCAAATTTATTGACTCTTTCTCTCTCTAGTAACTTTTTATAATGCTTTAGAAGGGTGTGATCTGTCGATAAACAAAATAGAATTCCATCTTTCCTTAAAAGCTGTGTTGCCATTCCTGGTAGTGATCCACTTTTCTCATGAACTGCAGAATCTAACAATTGGATGAATCTGCTGGGTGAAGCCTTTCACTACTCACATATTGCATAAATTGTGGCTGCCCCATCCCTGGAAGTGTTCCAGACCAGGTTGGATGGGACTTGGAGCAACCTGGGATGGTGGAAGTGTCCCTGCCCGTGGCAGGGGGTGGAATGAGATGATCTTCAAGGTCCCTTCCAACCCCAACCATGCTGTGATTTTGTGAAGTGTTTAATGCACTTATTTGTATGCTTCAATTGATTTTTTTTCCACACAGAGTGATACAGCTTGTCTTATTTATTTCTCACTCACCTTTTCTAGAAATGGACTAGAGTAGTGGTAGTTTAAAAGTAATAGTTTAAAATAGATTAAAAATCCTAAGACCCTAAAACACTATCTGAATGAATTAAATATTTGTTCATCTTATAAACATCATAACCATTCTTCCACAGATTTTTCAAAGGGGAAGATTATCCAATTTGAGTCTAAATGGAAATTACAATCTCCATGTCTTGGTTTTTACCTCATAGATCAATGATAAGTGCATTCTCCCTTATTCTTCCAAACCCAGGAAATGCACTGCTCACAGTTCCTCAAAATTCTGGAGACTCTGAGTTGTCACAAACTGTTGTCTCTTTGTTCTCACCTCCTCAAGTCCTACATCTGTTGTTTTGTAGCAAATCATTGCTGGTTTTTTGTTTACATTTTAGTAGCATAGTGGATTTCTAAACCTTGGGGTGTTCTTTTGGTTGTGTTTTGGTTTGGGTTCTATTTTTTAAATCCATGATATTTAACCCCAGTGCAGCTTCTCTTCTTCTGCCAAGAAGCAGGTACCAATACATTTCTGTGATGTTCTATTCCTTGTTTCTTTTTTTATTATTGCTGAGGAAGGTTAATTTCCTGAAATAAAGAAATTAATCTGATGACAAAAACAGGATTTATGAAGTAAATGTAGGTGTAAAATCCTGTAGACAGCAGACTAAATGGTGTGTAGGGGTGGCATGTGCTTGGAGAAGGGGGTACTCAATTGATGGTTATGGGGTTTTTAACACTGATTCTTTCAGACTTAGCTCAAGTTTGTCACTTGCTGTAGAAGCCAACCCTCTTCTCTGCTGTGTTGCAGCAGATAACCAACAGGGGACTGTCCAAACTGTAATTTTGAAGGAGATTATGAACTGCTCAGTCTTTACTGAAGCTGTAGGGACAGTGTCCTACTGCTTTCCCATAGCAATGAAGGGCATTAGGAGGTGCATTTTGAAACTGCACACTCTCTTTGGAACCACTCACCGAGTGGGTGCAGTCAGAAATGGCTTGGAGGGCTTTGATGCTGTTGATGTTAAACTTTCCTGGATGTCAGCCTCCACTTCTCACTCGTTCCCTGTGGTTTGACAGGGACTGGCGCCGAGGAGATCCGAGAGACGATGAAAGGCCTTTCCGACGGGGGGACGATCTGCCCCGGCGAGGGGATGACCTGCCCCGGCGTGGGCCCGCCGATGAAAAGGAGCGTCCTCCAGAATCCGCAGAGGACAGGCCACCCAGACGGGAAGGGGACGAGGACAGGCCTCCGAGGCGAGAAGGGGAAGAGGACAGGCCCCCCAGACGTGGCTTGGATGAGGACAGGCCGCCCCGGCGTGGTTTGGATGACGACAGAGGAAGCTGGCGAGCTGCAGATGACGACAGGGGTCCCAGGCGCGCGCTGGATGATGACAGGCCCCCCAGACGTGCTCTGGATGATGACAGGCCCCCCAGACGTGCCCTGGACGATGACAGGCCCCCCAGACGTGCCCTGGACGACGACAGACCACCCAGACGTGCCCTGGATGAGGACAGGCCCCCCCGGCGCGGCTTGGACGATGACAGGGGCAGCTGGCGCGCGGCGGACGACGACCGAGGGCCCCGGCGCGGGCTGGATGAGGAGCGGCCGCCCCGGCGGGCTCTGGACGAGGACAGGCCCCCCAGGCGAGGGCTGGATGATGACAGGGGCAGCTGGAGGGCTGCAGATGACGACAGGGGGCCCCGGCGCGGGCTGGATGAGGACAGAGGGCCCCGGCGCGCGCTGGACGAGGACAGGATGGCCCGGCGGGATGAGGACAGGGGACCCTGGCGGAACGCGGACGATGACAGGCTCTCCAGAAGGGATGATGACAGGGGCCCGTGGCGTGGTGGTGAAGACTCAAGGCCAGGTCCTTGGAGACCATTTGGTAAACCAGGTAAAATAGAGTAATATAATAACCTTCTCTTCAAAGTGCGTGTATCCATAGATAAAAGTGTGTATGCATAGATAATGGATGTAACGTACTTGATGCCAGAGATGGGAGAATCAGCTCTCAAAACATCTAGATTAATTTGGCTAATGTGGACACTCCTCTACTTAGTATAATTAAACCTTTTAATTTGGTTGAATTTAAAAAAATTGCTTGTCTGGAAGATACCTAGAGGTCATGCACTAACACTGGTCACTTCCCTGTGTGCAAAACCAAAATACACAAGTTGAATGCTCTGTGGGGAGAGAAACATTCTCACTATATTAGCACACCTTGGACTCTTTCCCTACGCCTTCTATGTCTGAAGTTAATCTCCTTCTAAAGGAGGATTTTGATACCTCATTCAAGTGGGTCTGGTTTTGATAAGCCCATTCTGAGATAATGTTTTTAACATTCCCTTTTTGTTTTTAACCCTTTGTGAAAGTCCTGTTTTTCTAATCCAGAGCTTGGATTAGATGACCTTCTGAGGTCTGTTAAAATCTGAATTATCCTATTCTTGTATTGTTTATTCTTAAGTGTCATTGATGGTGTCTAGAGCTGTTTCTGATTCTTTTCAGAACTGTTGATGACATTTAAATGTTAGATGTGAGTTTGATTTCCTGGCTCTTTACACTTACATATTGGCTGGCACCACATCATCTTTCATAGACACTTAATTCTAAAATCCAAACCTTCAGAAAACTTACCATAAATATCAAAACTTGCACTCCAGTTTTTCCTATTTAAAGCCAAAGCAGGCTGCATAATAAAGAACTAAATAACTGAGCAGTATTGCAGGGTGCAGTGTGTTAAGTAGATGGTAACAACACTCATATGTTAAAGTAGTGCTTTAAAAAGCAGTAACTTCTTTAAAAATCTGTGTTCTTAAAGTCTCCTCACTTGCAGATTTTCACAAAGGAATCTGCTGTCTAAGCTGCACCCTTTGCTTCTTCTTGCACTTGTTTTTCACCGGTCCCTTGTGGTTTCTGGCTGAAAACTGCAGGGTGCAAGCTGCTCTGCTGGACTGCTCCAGGCAGCCCTGACATGAGCTGTGCATTACTGCCTTTACATTTAGCAGCTTGCACAATATTTTTTCTGTGGCTCCCACTCGATGTGCAAACTTCTTACAAACACCTTGAGTTGGATCCTCGGGAGTCAAAACTTGAAGAACCAGTTTCTGTGACGAAAGTAAAGGGTTCTTTGTCTCCCAGAGAGATCAGAGGTCAGTCACAAATTCCTTTGTGTTTCTTTCTTCCAGGGGGGTGGAGAGAACGAGAGAAGGCTCGAGAGGACAGCTGGGGCCCTCCCCGAGACTCCAGACCTTCAGGAGAGCGTGAATGGGATCGAGACAAAGATCGGGATGAAAATGAGAAGGAGCGGGAATTTGACAGGGAGAGAGATTTTGACCGAGATGATCGTTTCAGGCGTGCCAGGTCTGACTTCCCTGTTTAAGTACTTCTAGAATGTTTCTGCAAAGGAAAAAAGGGCCCTGCTATTACAGAAATAATGTGAATTGCTGAGTGAAAGGAACAAGGGTTGGTTTGTGTGAAACTAAGCACTTTAGGGCAGCAGATAGATAGCGGCATTTTGGGGCCTTTTTGGTTTGTTATTTTTAGGATGGTGTTATCTGTTTACAGGAGGAATTCCAAAATGCTTAAAATGCTTTTAAATTTTTCTTTTTATCCTATTACCAAGAGAATTCCACGTTAGGCTCCAGAAAAACAAAACCAATTTTGGAAGTCTGTTAAATAGACACCCACTGGTTCTGCAAATCTCTGTGTTGTGATTTATTACCGCTCCTTTCCACAGCAAAGGTAAAAACCTTAACATTTAGTTTTATGTTTTGCATGGCCAAAGGGATGACGGCGGTTGGAGGAGAGGGCCAGCTGAGGAAACTTCCAGCTGGAGAGATTCAGGTCGTCGTGAGGAGTGGGACAGAGGTGGTCGTGACATGAGAGACCGGCGTGGCGAAGACAGGGAGCCGCCCCTCAGGAGAGGGCCCCCGCTCCGAGCCGAGCGGGAAGAGCGTAGGTTCATTTCCGTCTCCCTAAAATCCTGCATCCCACACAGAGCCTCCCTCTTCCTGACAGTGCTGGGAGGGGGTCACACGGGAATAGGTTATATTTTCAGCCATTTAAACTGCCTTTCCATAAACAAAATAATAATAAAAAGCACCTTTGGCATAATTGAGAATTCTCCAGTGAATCTTAACTCTTTGGAGTTGTGTTCTTTTCCATCTTAGTAGCATTTCACATCTACTGTAAGAGGTTATCATTTCAAGTATGCACTTCTGATAGGATTGTGTTCTGGGTGTATGAAGTCCTTGTGTTTAAATTATCAAGATGGACATCCCAGAAAGTAATTTCTGGCCCTTTCCTTAAAACCAATAAAATGTGAGGGAAATATTTCCGAATGAGGCCTTATGGGTTTCACACTGTTAATGGTATTAATTTTGATGAATAACCTATTTTGATTACAGACCTGTATTAATTTTGTATATTTATTAATTCTTTGCTATGTTCTAAAAATAGAGTAACAGCAAATCCATTTAGCCTGGAGGGACCACCACATCTTCCAATTCTGGCATTCTTACCTTCAGAAACTCTTTTTGTCTCTGCCCCAAATGTGGGTGTTCCTGCACTTGGGAGCAGCAGCCTGGAACAGAACATGGGATCAAACACAGGACTGCTGCTGACAGAAGAGCAGAGTGTTCTCAGTGTGCAGATTTTTTTTTAACGTATTAAGAAGTTTTGGTATTAGACTTTTTGGCATCTGCCACAGTTTTGTTGATGCACAGCTGGGGTAGAACTATAAATATCTTTTTTGGTGGAAATTAACAGTTTTTTGTACAGTAAAGGTTGGTGGATGCTGTTACCAGTGGTAATTCCAGTACCATTTTACCTCTGATTGCAGGAGGTTGAATAGCAATTTCCTGTCTTTTAATAACAGCAAACACCCAAACATTTTCCACAAATGTTTCTAAGTAAGGATTTTTCTGTTTCCAGAGTTCAGTCATTTCTAAGGAGACACTTTTATAGTTTTAATTCTGCTAATATTATAAGAATATATTTTTACACCATAAAACCACGTCCATCAGTAGAACATTCCTACTGCAGTTATGTGTTTTAAAGATGACACCGGGCTTGCTCACCACAACCCCAAACCTCAGAAGAGGTTTGGGTTCTTCTTCCGTTACTTCCTTATAGAATTAAAAGGTGCATTTGGCCGTTGCCATCGTATTCCCTGTTGGCAGGGCTGAGGATCAGTCACTCGGACTGCCAGGGGAGTTTGTTTGTTTGAGCTCTTGCAGGCTGCTGGTGGAGCATGACTGAGTTGTTTTCATTTCTCCCGTGCCGTAGCGAGCTCGTGGCGACGCGCTGAGGACAGGAGGGAAGAGCGCGGGGAGGAACGGGAACCCGTGAGGAGATCAGCCCCTGCTCCTGCTGCTCCTCCAGCTTCTGCTCCCCCTGCAGCACCCAAAGAACGGGAACGGGACGGGGACAAGGAGAAAGGATCCTGGAAACCGGAGAAGGAGCGCGAGCCCGTACGCCGCACTAAAAACGAGACAGATGAGGAAGGGTGGACCACCGTACGACGTTAAGTGGGAATCACAGAGTTTAACCAATGTTTTAGCTTTGATTTGATGGAATCCACAGATTATATTTGTGCTTATAAACATTCTGAATTGGAATTCTTTAACCAATGTTTTGAGGTAACATGAAAGCATGAATTACTTACTCATATAGATTGATCATGCACAAAACTCACAGCAGAAGGTTGGAAATTGAATGCCAGTTTTTGAAATTTCAAATGATGCTTATTTCATGGGTCATTTGTTGCTAAAATAAAAAGAAGCAAGCCCAACAGCTGTCTTCAGTACAGCTTCTCTCTCGCACCAAAACAGGCTGCCCTTTTTATTTTTAGTCTTTCTTAGTTTGGAATGGGGTATTATTGTCACAGGACATGAATTTGAAAACGCCTCTGTTCACACAGTGGAATTATTGGAAAAGCAGAGCTAAAAGAATTCGCATAATTAGCCAAAAAAATAGAAAAGCCCTCTTTTACATAGGTAACTCAGAGGGCAAGCAGTTTCTGAGATATTTTATCACTATCTAAATTCAGTAAGTTGTTTAAATTTGAATTGAATACAATAAACATTGTGAATTAGCTACACTGGGATATTTTCTGTAGATTTACTTGAATCCATAATGCCTCTGAGGCCACTTTGCAGTCATTGTTCCAGTAATGTACACACTGCTGCAGTGTACAAATCAAACTTGCAGCTTTCACAATTTCAGTGTTTTGGTAAGCATATGGCTATGTACTTTCTGTTGCCAGTTTCACAACTGCTTTTTCCATTACTGGATAATTCATGCCTTTCAAGGATTTATAAATATTGTCATATTTAAAATGTGTGGTTTTGGAGAAATTGTTCAATTTTCCCCCCCAATTCTTTGTCTTCAGGGTCAATTCTTTCCCTTTCCAAAAAAGTGATTTGTAGTAATGGCTGTGTTGACTTCAAAGCGGGGGTGCAGTAACAACGAGGAACGATCTGGTCACACTGAAGCCAACACAGAACTTGCTGCTGTGTGTTTCTTCAATGATAAATAAACAACTTAAGGAATTAGCTGCTGCAGTGTCTTGACTGTTTAGTGAGTTCTGCACCATGTGTTCTTTGCAGAACAGCTGTTGAACAACCCTTTCCTGTTCTCAGACCTGGTCTGTGCCAGCTGAAGGAGAAGGTAAGAGCACCTGGGATAGTTTCTCCCTGAGAAACCTGGTGTGTGAACAGAAGGTTGTAATACTCCTCATGTCCTTTTCCTGCCCTCTTCTGGGTTACCCAAGGCCTGTAGTTTTCTTGGGAAAAACCTGTTCTCAGAGCCATCTTCTGAGGGCTTGATTTTTGTGTCTTTGGATCCTGTCATGTCATTGCTGGTTGAGTCACAGGACTCCTTCAGAGCAGTAGTGTTTTCCGAGAACAAAGAAAAAAAATGCTGTGGTTTTTTTTGTTTTTACAGTCCCATAAAGGCTGGAACTAGAGAACAGCAGCCATCCAGTTACAGTGCTCACTGGATCTGGAGTAGTGAGTGCTGCTGTTCCTCAGCCACCTCCTGCTGCCCCTTGCATTCTGTGTCACAGGATCAGTGCTGTCAAAAGGGACCCGGGAGCTCTCTTCACTGCTGGCTGGGAAACTCCTCTGTTACTTAGAACCAGGTTTCTCCAGTGGGTTTTGAACATCTCCAAGGCTGTGGAATCCACAACTGTTCTGGGAAGCCTCTTCCAATGCTCGACTGGCTCCAGACTGGAAAATCAGAGTCACAGAAAGGTTTGGGTTGAAGGGGACCTCAGAGGTCATCCAGTCCAACCCTCAAGTGCAATGAGCAGGGGAATCTTCCACTCGATCACGTTGCTCAGAGCTCGGATGTTTCCAGGGATGGGGCATCCACCGTTTCTCTGGCCAGTCTGTGCCAATGTTTTCCACCCTCACTGGTAAAAAACCTCCTGTATCTACTCTAAATCAACCATCCTTGAGCTTGAAGCCATTAGCCCATGTTCTATTGCAACAAAAATGCCAAAAAACGTGTCCCCATCCTTCTTACAGGCCCCCCTTCAAGTACTGAGAGGCCTCAATTAGGGCTCCGTGGAACCTTCTGTTGTTCAGGCTGAAAAACCCCAGGTTCTCAGCCTTTCCTCACAGGGGAGGTGCTTCAGCTGTCTGGTCGTTTTTGTGGTTCTCAAAAAGTTTAAACCTCTCCCTTTTGGCTCCTACCCTGTGTCTGTCTGCTCTCTATGCACTACTGTGAAAAGCTGGAATTTTCCAGGTAGCTTCCTGGTGGGAAATGGCTGGCTGCTGTGAGGTCTCCCCCAAATCCCTTCCTTTTTTCAGGCTGAACAAGCCCTGTCCCCTCAGCCTTTCCTGCCAGGCGTGAATACTGTGCTGCCCCTCTGCAGAACTCAATCAGCTTTGGCAATGAATGTCCTTGTATGGGGGACTGGAACCCCAAACAGCACCCAGGAAAGATGAGGTGAGCTGAGGGGGATACTCTGCCCTGCTGCAGGCTGGGATCCAGGCCCAAACAGTTCCATGTCCAGTTCAAACAGCCTGGGATCTGCTGGCTCGTGCTCACCTTTTCCCCTGCCAGGGCCCAGAGGCATTTGAGCCCTCACTGTGTCACTGCAAGGGCTCCTTCCTGGGCTGGGCAGCCCCTGCCCTGCTCCCTGCTGAATTCCCCGGGCTCCTGCCCATCCTTTTGGCCAGCAGCCCTGTCCCGGGTGTGTGGACTGGAACTCCCACTCCAGTGTCATCCTGTGGCTGCCTCCAGGGCCTAGGGGATGTTCCAGCCCAGCCCACTGACCACGCTTTGAGCCTGGACATCCAGCCAGTTTTCCTGCCCCCTTTGTTATGTGGGCTGTAGCATCCTGAGCTGGGTGCAAGAATATTGTGTGAGACAGTGCTGAAAGCCTCGTTAAAGTCGAGGTGAAGAACATCCAGTGCTCCTTCCCTTGTCCACAAAGATACTTTATTGTAGAAGGCAGGTGAGCCAGGCATGGTTTACCCTCAGTAATTCCATTCTGGCTGTTCCCAGTCGTCTTCTGCACGTCCCCAAAAACACTTTCTGAAAGGACTTCCTCTGATTTTCCCAGGGACTGAAGTGATACCACCTGTTTGTTCTCAGATGGTCCTTTCAGCCTTTCTCTGGCCTTTGTGATATGTAAATAGTGATTATACCTTCAGTTACATAGTTTTAATTGTATCCATACAAAGACACTTTCACTCAGGGATGAATGTTAGTGATGCCTGCACCAACTAAAGCTCTGTTTCCCAATCTGTTAATAATTTCCATTATTTGAGATCGTGATAATGTTGTCAACACGTGTCACATTCTCAGGACTGGGCAGCTTGAGAAGATGGGGAAATCCTGGGGAGATGTGAGCTTTGCAGACATGCCAGTGTGTTTATTTTATTGGTTGATCAGTTTAGACACAACACTGACAGTGATCAAAAACCTCTACTGACCAAATCCAACAGCTCAAACCTCCACCCCTCCTACCACCATTAAACATGAGCACAAAACTTGGTTACCTGGAAATGTTGATGAAGCCAAATGAGTTCTGTGTCAAGCTTTGCCTTGTTTGAGTCATGTTCAGTTAAACAGCTAAAGTTTTCAGTGAACCTTAGAAGAATACAAACTGTCACAGGCTGTATTTAGAAGGCAGAACTTAAGGCTGCTGCTGTTTGAATGGATGCAAATGTTGCTGAATTAAAACAAATCTCCAGCACAACAGTGTCAGGTATGAAAAGTGCTGTTTCCTTCCTGCTCCAGGAGCAGCCCAGGGACTGACCCAGCCCCTGGGCAGGACTGAGGACCATCAGGGTACTCAGCAGGAGGGCATAAGTGGCATTTTATCTAAGCTTTTAAAGTGCTGTACTTATAAAAACTAATATAATTTTTTTACAAAATCATTATTTATGAGAACTGGCAGGGTGCAGTGGTGTCACTCCTGACTGGGCTCAGCCACAGCTGCAGCCCAGGACGTGTGATAACCTTGGTGGCCTCCGTGAGGCCCTGAGGAGGGCCAGGAGGATGTTGGGGTGGGCTGGTAGGCAGCCAGGAGGTGTCTCAGCCAGCAGGAGGACCGGAAGGCTTGTCTTGCTGTAAATGAAATGTATCTTTGTTGTTTCACTGTCCTTGGGCTGCCGTCATTGGCAGGAACTGCTGCGTGTAAGCGAGATTTCCTCCTGTAGCTAAAGGGCACTGCTGAATGGTCTCAGTCTTGAAAGGGCAGGCATTAGGTCAGTGAAATGCAAGACCCAAAATTTACCTGTTATTCAGGCACTAGAGCCCATCCCGGGGTTTACTGCAGCATTGTAAGAAGTAGGCACACGAGTGGAGTAACAAAAACACCCAATTCTTCCTTTTTTGCCATGGCCGGACCAGCTTGAGCTGAAATGCTCTACACTTTGTCTGGTCCTCCTCTTAAATAAAATTAATTTGTTTAATTACAGTAGGATGGAGATTAGAAAAACTATTCCACTGCATTTTGCTAATCAAAACCTCCCTTGCTGCACTTTAAGCTCTGTTAGCCCTTTATCTCTTGGGCAGGAGGACAATCTGGCTTTGCTAAACCTTGTTCCATTTTTAGTGCATCAGGTGCTTTGTCCAGACAACAGGATTTGGTAATTTTAGAATTACCTTCCTCCCCATGCAACCCTTAGCAACTCATCTCCAGTAAAAATTAACCTATGTATCTGATGGGTCAAACTGGCACTGTAAAAGAAAGAAAAAAAGACATTTTATATCCATTGTGGTTTGGTCCTATGGCAGCTACCTGAGGCACTGGTCAGCAGACTGAGAGCAACCTGCCCAAATAAAATTTCCACTAGAGATGGGCACAGACTTACCTGACTTCAGCTGAATCAAGTTATCTATACATCTGAAAGTAGTTTCTAATTAGAAGTAGCTTGCTTTTTGCCAAGACTGGTACCAGCTGAGGATGATTATCCAATGTTGTGTTCACTCCTCTTGCCAGAATATCACTACAGAAAAGATTCCATCACTTACATGCACAGGAATATTTCCCTGTAATAAAGCAATTCTCTGAAGATACAGTGTTTGGTTTAAACAGGTGACCATAATATTTTGATTTGCTGATGCCTGTAGAAGAGTGAAAATAGTATCTCACTTTTCATAGACCTCTTCTGTGGAGCATAATACAGCTCTAACCTGGGCTGCTTTCAGATTAAGCATTTTGCTGTTCCTAGAATTTAAATTACTAATGCAAATGTTTCCCAGTATTTAAGGAGTCAAAGTAGCAATACAAACACTATCTACTGTAATAACCTTTTCAGAGTGACCAAGACCAAGCATGTTCCTGCTCACTCGGTGCCACAAGGAGTGTGCTGCTGCACCAGAAATCACAGAAGCTCACTTCAAAAAACCCAATCAAAATATCCTTAATGGTTTAGTCTTTGTTAGACTCACACTTGTAAAACTTTAAAGGGGAAATTGTCCTGTTGAATGATTACATAAAGTAACTGAAGAGCCTTTCTGTCAGGCTGTCTTTTGCTGAATCTTGACATCTTTCTGCAATTGTGTGAGGTTTGTTGTTTGGGTTTTTTTTACCTCCCCCACCCCCAATTGGTCTTGAAGCTCTTTCTCTTCCACGTTACCTGTAAAGCCTTTGATGAGACGCCTAATGCTGGGGAGCAGCGACAGCGGGCAGCTCTTGGCCTTTCCAGAGCAAGGCTGGAAACACTTGGAGAACAGAACCAGGAGCAACAGGCAGCAGCACAGGCCGTGGGTACAAGTTTTCCTCTGACACAGGCTCTGCAGAAGGCCAGTGCCATCCAAGAGACAGGATCTGCTGTTATCCTGAGGGCTTTCCAGGCGTTGCCATAGGGCTGGTACTGCACAGCAGCTTAATGCAAAGACCAGAGAGGTGGGGCAGGGACATGGCAAACACCTCCGATCCAGCCCGGCCAGTTAACCCTCAGAAAACACCCAAGACAGATTTTCTTTGATCTTTTTTGCTTTTGTGTCCAGTAACAGTCAACTGCATTAAAATGTATATAAGGATCTTCAAACTTCCCACAAGGAGGTAACAAAAGTACAGAAGAAAACTCTTCCCACAGCATCACACTTGAGCTCGATTCTAATGTGTGGTGGACACAGATTAAACCTACGTGGACCAGGAATCACAAAACCAAACACATCTAACTTCTAACAGCTTAGAAGAGTCCGTGGTGCACTCCCCATAGAGCAAGAGACAAAATGTAATGTATTCAGCACAAGGAGAGGGAGGCTGGCACAAGGGTAGCTGCAGCCACTGAGTGTTATTTAATGCAAGCCCCACTGCATTTTTTAATTAGACCTGACACCATCTTTGGAGCCATCTGATGGAGATTTAAGGGAACACTTCCACACAAAATCAGTTTCTCCCTCCTAATTGCTGTGGCTGCGAGTCAACAGCAGTGATGAATAATGAACCCGGACTCCTCATCCCAGCCCATCCCAGACATGTTTTGACTCCATTCTTGACTGTCCTGCTCTCTTGACCCCATCTCCCACCCTGCTGAGCAGCTTTCCAAAAGGAAACCACACAAGTGTGCATTACCCCTCACTCTCCTAGTTCCCTTTTTCTATCCAGACCCATCTCCTTCCTCATCATCCTCGTGATGTCCCAGCAGTTCCTCCACAAGGTTCTCTTCATCTCCCTGTTTTTGTCAGGACAACCCCTCTGGACTGAGCACCCCTCCACATCCCAGGTGTTGGTAAAGCCACACAGCAGAGTGACCCTCTACACTGAAAACTCCAGCACCCATCCTTCTGCTCCAGAGGGTTCTTAAGCAAACTACAAACTGCTGCTGCTCCTTGTCCTACCTCTGGGTCACAAAAAAAAAAAAAAAAAAAAAAA
>VZRO01006867.1:558450-573066 GCA_013397915.1 Daphoenositta chrysoptera | reverse complement strand
TAGGAATAGAGA
This sequence comes from Daphoenositta chrysoptera, assembly GCA_013397915.1. Lineage (NCBI taxonomy): Eukaryota > Metazoa > Chordata > Aves > Passeriformes > Daphoenositta > Daphoenositta chrysoptera. The sequence goes on along the minus strand of VZRO01006867.1, from coordinate 573,054 downwards.
TAGGGATCGGGAGCGGGACCAGGAGCGGGATCGGGATCAGGATCGGGACCGGGAGCGGAAGCGGGATCGGGATCGGGACCAAGACCGGGATGAGGAGCGGGATCTGGAACAGGATCAGGGNTAGGGGTAGGGATAGGGGTAGGGAGAGGGATAGGGATCGGGATAGGGATAAGCATAGAGATCGGGATAGGGACAGGGATCAGGATCGGAATAGGGATAGGGATTGAGATCGGGAACGGGATCGGGATAGAGATAGGGACAGGGATCGGAATCGGGATCGGAATCGGGAGTGGGATCGGGATAGGAATAGAGATAGGGATCGGGAGTGGGATCGGAATAGGAACAGGGATCAGAATCGGAACAGGGATAGGGATTGGGATCGGGAACCNGCAGCAGCTGCCTTCTCTTTGGTGCCAGTAAGTTGTGTGGGGCAGAGGTGATTCCTTCTTTGCACCCCTCTTAGTAAGCGGGGTTTAATTAATTAAATTAGAGTCGGTTTGGCTGGGGTCTCAGGTGAGGTACGTGCCCTCACTGGAGTGGAGGCACATGCACTCCCCGGAGTGCTGCTCAGCTATGGGGAACCAGCCTGGAGTACTCAACCCTAAAAAGGGACGGGCCCGAGTGCGCTGTGCCTGTGAGTGCTCTGTGAGTGCTCTGTGAGTGCTCTGTGAGCGGTGGGAGGATGCAGGGGCTCCCTGGGCAGCAGGACAGGCAGCAGGGTCCCGCAGCACCCACCTGCTGAGCCCGCTGAGCCCAGGCTTTGGTGGCCCAGCCCTCACCCCTCTGGGCAGCCCTTGCAGAGCAGCGGCTCTGCTGCAGCACAAGGGACCGTGATGGGGAGATGCAACTCCCCTTTGCCGGCCCTGAAGGTTCCCATCCAGTCAGGCCACCCAGAAACCAGATCCTCCTTTGGGAAACATCACGTGTGCTTTTCCATTTGGGCAAGAGGAGTTGACAATGCAAAGATCCTATTAATTTCCAGCCCCTGGTGAGAGCTGCTGGGCTGAGCAGGGTGGGTGGAGTTTTGTCAGAAGTAAATCTGTCTCCCCGGTGCACGGCCCTGATTTGTCAGTCTAACAGATGTTCTTCTGGCAGGTAAAGCAGCTTTCCAATGTGTTTTGTTTGCATCTGAAATCGGCAGGTTTCATAAGCTCAGCTATCAGGAGTACCTCCCAAGGGGCTGCCTCCTGGCACTGTCAGGCTGGATACACCTCCCAAGCCCCATGAAATGCCTGGGAAGTGGGTGTATCAAGGACCAGGCAGCAATGAATGGCTGCAGGGAGTAGAGCTGGCTGGAAGCAGTGTTTTGGAGCACGAATCCTCTGGTTGGAAAACGGGACTCATGTCAGTACTGAAAGCATTCACAAAGAAAGTCCTGTTCCAGAGCGTGCTCGTGTGGGACACGGTTCTGCACCGGGTGACCACAGGGACATTTCACAGTTAAGGGGTGTCAGGCTCAGCCCAGAGCTCATCTCCGAGGTGCAGTTATGTGACAGACCTTTGCTCTCTTCAGTGGAGTGTTCCAGGGCCTGATTTGCACTGCAGCCAGCAGAGAATGGCAGAGGTAACAGACAGGGCACAGGGTGATCAGTCAGAGTGGCTGAGCATCACTTCCTGGAGCAATTGTATCTCATCTTCTGTAGACATTTTAAGAGGCAGAGTGAATAATTTCATATCACTGCTACAGCAGTGTAAGTAGCTACAGGCAGAGAGGAAAATGGTCCTGTTCCCCTCACTGCCAATGCAGGGAGTGAGGAAGAACACGGAGTGGCATAAAAAATATCCTCACTAGGAAATTGTGAAGGACAGACAGCTGTCACCAGCACTGCAGTAACAGCACCCTCTGTTTGACCAACAGCTCAGCAGAGCTCATGTGCCTTGTGTTTGAGGTATGTTGCAGAAGTTATTTAATTGCTTTCTTTGTCCAGACTTTTACCATGGGCCCTCATGTTCCAGGTGTTGAGCAAACACTCAACAGCTCCACTCAGGCATTAGGTCCCTGCAGAGCTGTCAGGCACCATCAGACTTCCACCAACCTCGTGCCAGCTGACTGGGGTCACCCAGTCACAGTGCTGGTGCCAGAGCAGGGAATCCCACTGCTGATACTGGAACAAATCAATGTCTTGGTGAAACTCTTCATCAGGTTCAAGCAATAAACAAATTATGTGGTCAAGAAGAGCTAAAGGACAAATAGCTGCATCTAGGAAGAATTGGTGTTTTGGTGTGCTTTGAAACGTTCTTCATTTGAAACACAGGACTGCATGGAAACCTACTGCTTTGTCCTCAGCTGGAAGTTGGGATTATTTCTGACTGTGCCAAACTCCCCTTTGGGCAATCCTTGTCAGGACTTGGGCAGTGTAAGACCACAGCTGTCTTGGTGGTGTCTCGTGTGAGTTCTTGTGGCAAGGCTGCACAGCAACCCTGGCAAACTATCATCTGGAGCAGAAGTGACAAATAGCTGTTGGCACTGTGAATGCAACACCATGGGCCAAACTCTGCCCGGCCAAGGGGAGAGTTTTCTGCTCCCTCAGAGCAGCAAGAAACTGTGTCAGAAATTCAAGCTGATCTGAGCACAGGAAGCCATCAGATCTGCTGGGGTCTGAGAAATCTGCTTGGAGGGACTGGTGTGGGAGTTCCCATTGGCCACAGGAATTTGTAAAGCCCAAGATTGCTCCTGGGAATACACACAAACACACACATATATATATATATGTATGAAATCTATGGACACGCCAACTGCAGGTGAGTGAGGCCTTTGGGGTTGGAGGAAAGATTTCTTTCTCTGTGTTAAAGCAAAAATGATCTAACAAGTGACTTAACAAGAATGATAGAAGGATTAAGCACAGAGGGCTTTGAGTGCATGCAGGACAGCTGTCAAGTTTAGAGAGGAGATTAGCAGTTCATTTGAGAGATACATTAGGAAAGGGCTTACTCTGGGGGGCTGTGAGCTCCCCTGAGGCTGGGGAGGATTTACTGTCTCTAAGTGTTGATGTATTGTGCACGTTATGAAGCTTGCCATCCGAGCAGCTTTGATATGTTCCAGCTTTTCTTTAAAACCCCTGTGGATTTTAAAGTGGCTTTCATTTAACGTGGGAGATGTTGACAAGCTCCCCCAGGAGGCTGGCAAGTTCTCGGAAGGGTCTTTTAAAATATTAGCTTCACCACCACTTCTTGAAGATTTTTTGCCCCCCTCTGGAATATCAAGGAGTGGTTTGTTTCTGACAGCACTAAAAATACATTAGGTGTCTGCTGACACAGGGAAGATATGCCCTGTGCTGCTTGGACTCCCAGCCTAGTGTTCAGGAATCCTATCTAAAGCTTTTGGCTTAACAGATGATGCTGGTGTTTGGAAAGCTGAAGTTTATAGCACAGAGCAATCCTGTTCAGAAGATTGGAAGCAGCTGGCGGGGCTGACACGGGTGAGTTAGGTTTCAGTGGAGGATACAAACACAAGTTGTGGAGGCAGAGCTGCAGCCTGGGGTCTGCTCAGAGGCCCCAGCACTGATGTTCAGTGTCTCTGTGGGAGAAGCCCTTCCCAAACACCTGCCCTTCCCAAAAGTGAGGGGTGCACAAGGGCTTGTGCTGGTGGGGGGCTCTGGGGAGGGAGCCTCTGCTCATAATCAGTGGTGTGAGAAAGGTGGGGGATCCCAGGCACGGTGTCTCCCAAACTCCAGGAAAATGGGGGCCGGAGCTGGCACGACAATGTTGGTGAGAAGGATAAAGAAATCATCCTAGCCCCTTTTTACTGGCAAAAACCTCCCTGGGATGGAGGATTAGGGATGCAAAAGCCAGCTGTGAAATGTACCTTTGGTTTTGGAATCTTGCTTTGGTTGTGTGGAAGCAGCTGATCCTTCAAGGAGGTGGAAATCCGACTGCAAAGGAGGCAGTGGTGGTTTCACATTCTCCTGATCTGTGCTGAGCCCAGTGGGCTTTTTCAGCATAAGCAAACACATCAGGTGTTTCTTTAACAGGGTACCAAGCTTCTCCAGGGTGTAGAGCACAGCTTTCACTGTGCTGGGGGCAGGACTGACTGTCCAGGTCAATCATTTTGGAGTGACACGACAGTCCTCAGGCAACTGCAGCAAATATTTACCCAGGCAAACAGAGCTGGTGGGGCAAATAATGCATTTTTAGCTGTCTCTCAATGTGATTCAGCCATTGAAAAATGCAGAACAGCACACTGCAAGAGCTGCTGCTCCACCTGGTTGCATGCAGACAACAGGAAAGAGCTGAGAGCAGAAAATAAAGAAATTAAAGGTGCTTCCAAGAGTACATCATTGTCATCAAGTAAGTAATGTGCTCATCACAGCAGAAAGTTATATGGGCAACCTAAACATGGCTCTGCTTGACTGTTGAGTGCTCGGATTTCCAGCAAAATGCCATAAGTTCCCCTGTTTTGTTTTATCTCCAGCAATGGCACCTTGAACCAGGAGCAGTTGAAGCTGAGCATTCAGCAGAGCCCAGACTGCCATGGGACAGCATCAGCCTGGCTGTGCCTGGAGCAGTAGGAGGGCACAGGGGCTGTGGGGGCTGGAGGGGACAGCTGAGCCCTCCCCAGGGCTGACAGCAAAGAGGACGAGAAGAGACTTCATGATCTGGGGGCTGACAGTGCAGAGAGAAGAGAGACTGAATTTCCTCACCCCCCAAAAAAGTTTGTCAGCTGAAGGAGACAAAGTGCTTCCTGATCACTGACTTCTTTAAACCTTCAGAGCTCTGCTGAAATTGTTGGAAATAGTAGCTGTAAAAAAAAAAAAAAAGGAAAAAATCCATTACTAGACTATTTTTGCAATCAAAAATGTATCTAATCTAATTATCGAGGCTGATAAACAGCAGACACTATCGGCTCTTCCATCATCTCTTGCAAATGCATGGAATTTAAAGGAGAATGCAAAGGTCATAGACAAGCAGCCAGGGTTGTGACTTGCCCATCCAAACTGCTGCAGAACACAAAAAAAAGCTGAGATCCACATGTTTATCAGCAGAACCATATTTTTCCTGAGGATATACTAACTTATGGAGAGGGATGTCAAAGTGACATAGAAATTCATATATACTCCTTATGAGAAAATCATGTAATTTTATGAAAGCTGAAAGGTAGGTTCGGTTCTTTTTTTTGTTGAAGAACAGTTTGTGTTTATGAATTTTATTAATATATCAGGGAAATGTAATAGATGCTGTAAGCACTTCAGTTCCTAAATGTCAGATGAGATTTCCTTCTTACAGCAAATCAGACTCATATTGAAACGGAGAACCAGGTTCTTCTGAAAAGATCCTGTGAGCCTCAAATGGCACAGGAAGTGTGTTAATTTTACAATTTCGTGGTGGATTGAAATAAATCTATATTACTGAACTTTATTATTACTGAATATCTCTGGATGTCCCTGGAAGTGTCCAAGGACAGGCTGCACGAGGCTCTCAGCAACCTGGTCTAGTGCAAGGTGTCCCTGCCTGTGCCAGGAGGGTTGGAACGAGATTTAAAGTCCCTTCCAACCCAAACCACTCTGTGATCTCAAACTCAAGAATTTGGGGAGCAGGAGCTCTCTGGTCCGAGCTGAGCTGCTCAGCTGCAGCCAGTGCCCTGCAGCTGCTGGCACCACCCTGTCACCTGGCCTGTGCATTTGGAAATGCTGAGGTTAAAATCCATTCCTGCTGGACCATTGCAGCCAGGGGTTCATATTTGGAGCTTATCGTGGCTGGCAGGTTGTTATCATGTGCCTCTGTCAGAGTCTGCCCCGGCAGCTGTGTCAGGTTTTTACCTCTTGGGGGTATTTTGGAGGTTTCACACATCGAATTTTGGAGTGTCAGTCGGCTTTGCCTGCAGGTAATGCTGTTTCTCACTTTCCTGTAACTCCAGGGTAATAATAAATGAAGCCCCAGTTCAGCAAACACTAAGTATGTGCTTCCCATTGCAGGCCTTGCCACAGTACCTGCAGTTTTTCCCAAAGCTGGCAGTTTTTGTTAGATTTCAGGAGACCACGGAGCTCTTAAAGCACAGAAAGATGTCCTGGGGATTCTCAGTGCAGATTAAACTCCTGTTTAATATCAGTGATGAAACTCCTCCTTACTTAAAGGGGGTGGCCAAGAGTTTGTACTGATTTCATCTCCTGCTGCCCCTGCTTTCTTGTCTCCTGTGCAGGGTCTTGGAAGTGGAAGGCCAAGTCAATGCATTTGGGGTAAATCAGAGGGTTTCTGTTTTGGACAAGTCTCTGGATTCACTGAAAAGAGTATTTCAAATAAAATTTTGGCTAGACAGTCTACATTCCTTTATGTATTCCTCCTCTCCAAAAATCACTGCTTCAGGATATCCTTGAGAGCTCAATGCTTGCATGAAGATTTATTGCTTTTCGTTTCTGAATCAGTTCTGAACTGAATTAGCAAATGCTAGTGCATATTTCTAATAGCAACACGAATTCCAGCAGAATTTCTGAGGTCTGTCTGGCTGATTAAATCCAGCAAAGCCTCCTGCTAAGCTCCTTGGCAGAGCCAGCCATATCAAGGACTTTCAGACAATCACAAATTCAGTTCTGAAGATTTTTTATTGTGTGAAATTTTACCAAGCAGAAGAGATATATATATATTAGTTGCAATGATCCATATAAATGTCACACACACATGCAAGACAGTAGATAAGTTCCCGATATATCAATTTCACATGGTGAGGATAATAGTATTTCTCCTGACAACTTGATTAAATTTGTAAAAAGTTGCTAGTGAAAAAGTCATTGCATTTTTTGCCGAACTGATAAGTACAATTTAGCTGAAAGAGAAAAGCAATCAAAAAAATCAGTCTTGCACCTGGAAAATGCTTGTGAAATTTTACACTCGTTTTCTGTTTTGTTATTTGGTAAAAGGAGTAACCAGAGGGTTCTTCATGGTTCTGCCTGCTCGGTGGTGCCTTTCTTAACCTGAAGTTGTCTCTATTGGGAAGAACAGTGGTGGCCAAGAAAATAAAAAACTGAAGAATAATGAAGTCAAACACCAGAAACCAATTTTGAATCAGTCTAAACGTTTTACATTTCTGCTACATTCTGGGATCCGTTGTCTTCTCAGAAGTCACAGCCTGGATGCCCATGGACACCACTGAGGTTGGGTGCTCCCAGTGTGTGTCAGTGAATTGCAACTTTGGCATTTCACATCCTCAAGGAGCCTGTGTTAAGTTTCTAAATTCTTGCACTCCTGTTTTCTCACAGATCCTATTCAGAGTCTGACCCTGAGAGCATGTCTTCATTTGTGTTTTCAGTAAGAACTATTTTTCCTCAAACCTTTGGGTGCTTTTGAATTACTTTTTTTTTTTTTTCTTCCTGAAGGGATAAACCACTAATTATACATGAAAATTGTACCTCAAAGATCCATCTTAATAATATAATTGTAGTAGCAAAGCAACTGGTGTGATTATGTGCATCATTGCACTTTTCAGCCATTAACCAGCTTTTCTTGGTTAATGAAGTTAGTAAAACCTAGAATGTGCTTTGCTGGAATATATCCAGTGCAATCTCATTATCACCTACAAGCCTCTATAATTGGGGTGATAATATGCAAAACATTATATGGCTGATAAATGCAATGGGATTAAAAGAGGGCCAAGTTCTGCTCCCAGGCACACGTGACAGAGCTGGGGTTTTGGGGTGTGTTTGTGGAAGGCCTGCAGCCCCATGAGGAGTTTGGGGGGTGGCGTTTTGAGCAGGAGGAGCTGCACTTGGAAGGAGTCCAGTGGTAAAAACTAACGAGGGCTGCAGCCTCTCAGGAAAGAGAGAAAGAATTGATGCTGTGGAGTCAGGAGGAGACTTTAGTGAGGCATGGAAAGGGTCTTAAATGCCTTCAAAAGGGGGAATAATCTCTTCTCCGTGATCCTGTTGGACAGGACCCAGAGGAGTGGGGTGGTGGACATCGGGTATTGGGGAAATGCAGGGTGGATAACTAAGGACTGGTTGGAATTGCTTGGACCTGCAGCAGTCATGCTGGGCAAGGACTTTGCATGCAGAATGGAGAAGTGCAAAGACGTTCATTGCACAGCTCAGGGTACCTAAATACCAGTGCACAAACAGGATATAACCTCATATAAACAGGAAGATCAAATCCCAGGATTTCACCCAGTCACCTGCAGTATTCCCTAGATATTACCTATTATGGGAAGGTGTAAATAATCCCATATAAGGCCACTAACCACAATCTTCCAGGGCCATTGCTCAAGAAGGTCACTGACCCATGGTCCTCTTTTCTAGCCCATCTCAGGTGACCTGGAAGTGTTTCCATGGTTACCACCGGGCCTGGGGAAGATGCTTTTGTGGGCCTTCAGGCCTGCTCTTCTAGAACACCCGTGGTGGAACCTAACATGGATCAGGATGTGCCAAAGGATTCTCTGCTGTGGGTGGGCACGAGCAGGGCAGTGAGGAGGTGGATTGTGAGCTGGCTCGTGGATTGTGGGCTGGCTCCTGGCTTCAGGCAGTGAGGAGGGAGCACCGGTGCCACTACGATGGCGTTTGATGGTTTGTGCCCATGCAGGTGAGAGGCTCCTGGCACAGACATGAGAGAGCTGCTTGGTGCTTGCACAAACAGAGCAGATCTGCCAGGAGGATCTGTGATCAGCATTATGCTCTCAGCTGTTACACACTCAGAATTACTGTCAGGACTGCTGGTGGAAGGGAGAGAAGGCTATGAATGTGAAAGAAAGCATTGCTGCTTGCTCCTTTGGATAATACAGGTCACGAGGCTGGTTCTGCTTGTGCTTGTTTGAATTTCAACATGTCTTTTCAGGAAAAAAGCAGTCAAATGTTATTAAAAAACCCCTGTACTGAAGAGTCATCCTGTCTGCTTCAGCTCTGGCTTTGGTAATAAATTCATTATTTACACTGGTAAACATGTGCCTCATATTTCCAGTCAGAACTTGCCTGCTTGCAGTGTCAAGGTTTTCCTGTGCAAATTGAGGACCCTGATCTCAATATTTAATTCTCCCTGTGAACACTGATAGTCTTTAACCAAGCCATCCCTTAAACTCCTCTCTTCATAAGCTAAATAGATCAAGCTTGTGCAGCTGTAAATGTTGTTTTTCCATCCTTCATATTCCTTTCTGAACTCTCTGCAACTTATCAGCTTCCTTTATGAATCGTGGACTCTAAATTTAACATGGCCCTCCAGTGGGAATTGCACCAGTAATACCAGGAGCACAGGAAGATTTGCATCCTTTGCTACAGTACTACCCCCAGATGTTGTGTACAACTGAAGAGGAGCATAAAAATAGGTTCAGACCAAGGTTCATCTAGCTCAGTGTTTTGTTTCTAACACTAGGCTGTAGTGGGTGGGTTCTGAAGGGTGGTATTTCCCTGCACAGCCTCTCCTTTTCTTTTAAAAATAAAGATACAATCTGAAATTCCATGCAGAGCCTTTGGAATTCTTATGTCTTTGGTGTCCAAATGGCCTGTCAGGCCTGTAGCTCCCCAGCATTTGTATCATGGGCTGCCCCAGGAGTCAAACTGCGAACCAGAAGATTTGTGTCTTCGCTAAGAGTCTGGGAAAGGATATTTTTAAATCCCAGCAGGGCCCTGGGAAGGCAGGGCAGACGGAAGGACAGCGTGTCCCTGCTCCGTGGGGACGGTGCTCAGCAGCAGACCGGCTCACCCGGGGCTGCCCTGATGCCTGTGCCAGGGCTGGCACCCCAAAAAGGAGCAGGAGCAAACACTGGGCTCTGCCAGGCACTGCCAAAGCTCTGCCAGCAGGTCTGGGGAAGGAGCTGATCACTGTCCTCACACTGGGCAGCCCTGCATCCTCTTCTGCCAGCTCAGCTGGGGAACCACCACGATCCCCAAACCTGCTGGAGCATCTCTGACTCCCAGAACAAAGCCCTGCCTCTTCCATGTTCCCCATGGAGCTGGGGAATTTGATCCTACCCCACTGAGGTGCCTGGGACTCCCTTGCCTCTCCCCAGCCAACTCCTTGGCAGTGAAAATCCTCTCCCTCAGTTATCACTTTGCTGTGCAGTGTCATCTGCAGCTTTATTAGAAGATGATTTCATGTTTTCTTCCAGGAAGGATGTTACATAGCTGAGAATAGATCACCATGGAGCTTCTTGGAAACTCCTGGGTGATGATTCCTTGTTTACAGCCACACTTGGAGCTTTGTCAGCCAGATTCCAGATTCTGTCCTGTGCACCAGGTTGGCTCTGTGCTGTTGTGGTTCCCCAGTCAGTGCAGTCTGTAAGGGTGAGTGTTGTACAGCATTTTGTGGTGTCAGTGTCAGGACCTGAAAACACCCTTCTGTCACCATCTGCCAGTGACCAGACACCAAGCCAGCTCACACAACGTGCTTGCTGGGGACACAGAGCCACAGAATGGTTTGGGTTGGAAGGGACCTTCAGGCTCATCCCATTCCACCCCCCAGCCATGGGCAGAGACACCTCCCACTGTCCCAGGCTGCTCCAAGCCCCTCCAGCCTGGCCTTGGACACTTCAAGTTTAGGCACTGCTGTCTTACTACAGCCCTTGGGCTGCTGGAGAAGTTAAAAAGTGGGTATTTTGGTCCCTTCCTGTAGCAGACTAACTAAAAAAAGGTATAATTCAGTGTCATGGAATTTTGTTTATGAAACTTTCATGGAAAAAGCGAGGTTTCCAAAGACAGAGCCAGCTCTAGAGGGAGAAATGGATATGTTTGCATTTCCAACCATTGCTGGCATGCAGACTGCCAAGGACATACTTGCTAGTGGTGGACAAGACTGGTGATCAGGAAATTTTACTGCTGGGGAAGGAGATCAGAAAAGGCATTTCTTTAAGGACCTGAAAGTAAAGGCAGAGGTGAGGACATCAAGAATGTAGAGATGAGATGCAGAGAAAAACTGATTTTGAAATATTTAAATCCCATTTTCTAAACAGGCAGAACAATTGATGGTACAGACCACTTAGAAGATGTAAAGGTACATGCACAAATGTAAATGCATATTTCCCATATGTCCCTGGATCCTGATCCTTTAAAAAGACAAGCTCATTATATTCTGATCCCACTGAAATTAATGAGAAGGCTCCTGCTAGTTTTATCCTTATTTATCCAGTTTTTATACTGATTTTATTGAGATAATTGAGACACAAAGAGCCATAGTGACAACACATTCCACTTTTGTTTCTTGGGCAAAAAGACCAGCTGACAAAAGCAAAAATATCTATTTATAAATATGTTCAATTGTGAGAAGATTCCTCTACCATTCAAATTTCTGGAGGATTCATCTTTGGTTTTCTCAGCAGTTATGTTCTGGTACCAAATTATTATAGCATTCTGGATGAATATGAGTGCTCTTCCCTTTTGAAATAAATAGAATACAAATAAACACCATAGTGTCCTAAACTAATGGACAACTTTTTTCTAAGTTTAACACCCAGATGTTAAAAAAATTGAAAGCGCATGCTACTGAAAAGCAACTGATTTTGGAACTGATTTTGTATCAGGTTAAAAAATAGCAATGATAATGAAAAATGAACAGTTCTGTGATTTGGTTGGATTTTTCTTTAAATTTATGATGCTCCTGAGAGCCTAGATATCTGTTAACTTGCTTATTGGAAGCAAAATGTACCCTTTGAAAAGTGTACTTGTAAGCTTTTACTGAAATGGAAGTGTTTCAAATACATGGAATTCATCAGTATTTGAACAACGGTTTTAAAACCTTATGGTTAGTTCAAAATGCTTCTTAGTGCTGTTTCAGCAACTGTAGCCATCAGAGCTATAAAGCTCGAGTGTCTTGGCCTTGTTGTAATAAAACATCTAAACCCTCTCATTTTACCATTTCTGCTTTCTTTTTCCCAGAAATTGTGAGAAATTTTTAAAGTGTCACTATTTTATTTTGACACGAGCCAGGTTTTACCCATCTCTAGATATGTTTTGCTGCCCCTCATGAAAACCTCTCAACCATAAATTCACTGGTGCAGAATGCAGATGGTTTCATTTAAACAGTGATTCTGGTCGTGGCCGTGGCTGTGGTGTGGAGAAATGCTGCTGCAATGACAGTGCCTGCAAAAGGGGGAGCAGGAGGAAGAGAGGGCTTCATTCATCTGCAAATGAGGGGAGAGGTGAAATCCTTCCCACAACAGGGTTACTTCCTATTATTGGAGTTTTTAAAGTTGCCAGAATTCCTTCTCTTTAAGGCAGCAGACAGAGCTGCTGTGTTGTTGTTTAGCAATATCATGAAACATCACAATCCTGGAATCCCAGGATGTTCAACATGGTTGAAACAGAGTGGTGCATGAGGGTCAAAGTTACTCTGAGATGAAACAAATAGAAATAAAGTTAATTGTTCTTAAACTCTGGGACTTACACAAATGTGGTCATGGTGTCTTTGACTTACCATCAATCAATTTTGCCAGAGACACCATGCTAATATTTTAATGTGTAAATCCATAACTGTATAATCCATGCTGGACTGTCGAGGTGGTGGTGCTGGTTTTCACTGTGTTTCTTACTGGCTCACTCCATCCCCCTTCTCTCCTCCTTTCCTCTCAGATTTGCATTGAGCAAAATATAACCCCACTTTCAGCATTTCAAGGTTTTTTAAAGCAAAGTTTAGATCTAAATGTTTAGATCTTCTCTTGGAAACACTATATGGTGTGGCAAACAGCACTCAAATCTTTGGGATTTTATTAAATGCTGCCTGAAATGCTGTCTGAGGGCAGGTTTTATACCTCTTTTTGCTGGATGCAGGCAGCTGCATCTACTTGAAGGAGTTTGTTTTGTAAAATATTCTTCATAACGAGAGAAAAGATCATGGGTTGGATTTTTAAGATGCTTCAACTCAGCATTTTTTTGTATCACTGATTTTTATGTCTTTGCGAAACAGCTGAAGTATTTTCTCATGGAGTCTTCTGCTGTGTTCCTCCAGTGTTTGCTAGCACGTCAGGAAGAGATCAAGCACACTTTTATCCTATTGTAAAGAGGAGACTTCCATGGAAACCACGCTGGGTACTCCAGGGAAGCCCATCAGGTGGCTTAAGGTCAGAAATCAACCTGCATTTTGGGAAAAGGAGCAGTGAGCCTGGGAGCAGGGCTGGGAGGTCTGTCTGTCCCTCCAGGACACCACTCCGGTCAGCCCAGGGCAGGTGCCCTCTGTGGCAGGACATCTACCCCCACCCGTGAGTTATCTCTGGCACCAAGAGTGATTCACACCCGTCTAAGAATTCACATCTTAGTCTGGAGAGCCGATGGGGGAAGAGGTAAGAAATGTTTCTGACTTAAGAGACACCGTTTTACGACTATAAAAGATACACGAGTGTGCCGGGTCGGCCAAATTAGAGGAGAAATATCCTCTGAGGGAAGGCAGGTTACCACCACCCCTCCCCCAAACCCAGGTTCGGGAAAGAAAAAAATTCCTCGAAGGAAAGTGAAAGAGATAAACACTATTTATTCAACAAACACACAGAAAGGATAACAAAACTAAATAACAAAACAAAACAAAACAAAACAAAACAAAAAAAAATCTCTCACTGTGGAGAGAAACCTGGAAAAATTCAGAGTCCTCTTTGGGTGTGGCCTCTTCCCTCCTCAGAGATGGGTTGGTGGGGCCCTTCCAGGAGGCCTTGGAAAAGGAGTTCTCCCCTGGTGTGGTCCGATGTTGTAGAACAGTCCCAAAAAAGAAGAAGGAGGAAGAAATCCAAAAAAGGTCTCAGGAAAACTCTCTCTCTCTGGAGAAAGGGAGCTGAGAGCTGTCTGAAGAGCAAGGTCGCTGCCCTCCACACTCTGCCGCCGAGCCCAGAGAGAGCTGCGTGTGTCCTTGAGAAATTGTTTTGAAAAGTTCGCTTTCCTCTTGCACCCAGTCTTAAAGGCACAGGATTCATCTTCTGGGCATAGAGTGGTGATAGGGGATACACATCATAAAGTCACCCCAAGACAACGAGTCATCACTGAGGCAGAAGCCTCTTACACCCTGAAAGTGTTTGAGAATTCTCCCTGAATCTGGATGCAGGGTCTGTGGTTACTTCCCCGGGGATTGAGGAAAGGATCTCGATGTGTGTGTGCCACCAACCTTCGGATGGTAAGATACATTGAATCCTAAGTTTATACAATTTCTTTGCTAGCTGTAATTGAAAGGTACCTTATCGTGCACTGTGTCAATCTACTAGTAGTATTTCTTTTTTAAGTCTTGTCAGGCTTTTTTTTTGTCTATTAATAAAGAATTCATTTCATAATAGACCAAATCAGCCATTATTGAAGAACTTGTGGATGAAGTGGATTTTTAGGGTGCTGGTCACTTCAATACATCTCCTGCCTGCTGCCATAGGCCTGGGCAAAGACAGGAGCTGAACTAAATCCATAAAATCCATTCATGACATCCTCTCCCCTGTCCAGTGATGACCATCCCATAACAACCTGTAGTTATTCAAGCCATTTTTCTGCTGCCATGACTTGGTTGTTACATTCCTGTAGACAGAGAGCAGACACAGAGGCTGCTCAATGAGTTGAGCATGGTTTGAAGCACGTTGGCAGCACTGGCTGTGATTGTGGCAGTGGCCAAGCTCTGCTATCCTCCCTTCCTGTGGCTCTTAGTGATGGAAAGCCCTGGGTTTTTTATATAACCATAATATTTTTGTTCTGCGGCTGCAAAAAAAAAAAAAAAAAAAAAGCTGGGCTAATCCCA